>VDFB02135676.1:0-37793 GCA_007258455.2 Sequoia sempervirens | reverse complement strand
TAGTCACAAGTTGGAGAAGTTGAATTTCTAAGCAATAGTAGACTATGAAGAGAAATTTTTTTGTTTGTTCTCTATGTGATTCAAAGAAATCTCTAAGCAACAGCTCCGCATGTTTGTTTTATGATTGAGTAGTGATTTCTCTTGAAGAGCTCTTCGTAGCTCCTACCAGTGAGCTCCTAGTAGCTCCTGAAGTTAATCTATTTTTGGTTGAGCAGATGATTGCTCCCAACAGATTGAAGTTCATAGCTAAGAGTTTGCTTGTAGTAGTTTATGTATAATCTTCAATGTATTTCCATTTCCAGCATAGTTAATATAGAAAGGAAAATACTGCATGCCCAAATTTTTCTCCTGTTCTTTTATTTATTCTGTATTTGTGTATTCCCTTGTTGAGTTTTGGGGAAACAGAGTACCAGGTCTATGTTTTCTATGCATACATAAAATTTGACATGGTATCAAAGCCATAGGTCCCATTTCCTTGTGAGTTAGGGAAATTTTTTTGGGTATTGAGTTTTTCTGTGTAGGAGACATGGATAGAGATGAAGGAAAGAGCTAGCAGCATCCACCGTCCTTTAATGAATAGAACTATGATATTTGGGCAAAGAAGATGAAGACCATTATGGTCACCAATGATTTGTGGGAGTTTGTGGTTAGTGGTTTCAATGATGTAACTGACCCAACAACATATGTTGTGCTCACAAACAACCAGAAGACTTAGTTGAAGGAGTTGAGGACGAAAGATGCTAAGACATTGAGTTTGATAGAAGCAGCCTTGATAGAGGCTATTTTTCCCAGTATACTAGCAACGAACTATGCAAAGGAACCTTGGGAAGTCCTCCAATTAAATTACAAAGGGACTGACAAGGTCAGATTGGTGAAGCTCTAGATGCTTCAAAGAGAGTTTGAGACTCTTGAAATGAAGGATGGTGAATCCATCTTAGTTTTCCACACAAGACTCTTAGGTTTAATAAACCAGTTGAGAGTGAATGTTGAGATCATTGATGATTAAAGGATTGTGGAGAAAATCCTCACGAGTCTTCCCATGATGTTTGATGCAGTGGTGATTGCCATTGAAGAGGTAAAGGATCTCACAACATTGTTTGTTGATGAGCTAATGGGTTCTCTGCAAACCCATGAGCAGTGCTTAAATAGGTCTACTACTTCTTCCCAAGAGAAAGCTTTTAAAGTTAGGTCAAATGCAAGAGGCAGGGGGAGAGGTAGAAACAAATCTAAATGTGGTAGAGGGAGATCTAGACGTGGTAATGCTGGAGAAGAAAGCTCAGCGTGAGCAAACAACCAAGAGGGAGCAAGCAGCTCTCAGACCAGCTCCTGAAGAGGCAAGAAGAACATCAATTCAAACCAGAAGAATGGAAAGAGCAATGTTCAATGCTACTACTATCATAAAGTTGGCCATTATGCGAGTGAATGTTGGACAAAGTAGCGTGATTAGTCAAAACAAAATGCAAATGTCACTGATTCAAATGTGGCTGAAGGAAATCAGTCCACAACCTTCATCATGTGCAACATTGGTGAAGAAGGCAGCTCTAAAGTTTGGTATTTGGAAAACAGTTGCAGCAACCACATGAGTGGTATTATGAAAGTATTTTTTCTTTCATTGATAAAAATGTAAATTCTAAAATTAGAATGGGGAACAATGGAGTAGTTCTAGTTGTTGGAAGAGGATTTATTATGATCCACAACAAGCAAGGTGAAAAGAAGGAGATACAAAATGTATTTCTTGCTCCTGGGTTAACACATAACCTCATGAGTGTTGGAAAACTGATCCAAAATGGATACAAAGTGCTGATGGAGAAGGGTCAATGCATCATTTATGACAAGAATGAGAGGATGAAGGTGTTTACAGTAGTTCAAATGACAAAGAACCAGATGTTTCCTTTGAATATTGAGACATGTTTCTCATCTCAGTTCATTGTTGCACCTCTCATGAATGGAATATGTATAGCAATACAACAAGTAGCGCTCAAGAGCACCATTCAAGACCCCTCCAAGCTATGGAATCTCAGGTATGGACATTTAGGCTATGCTGGTTTGAGTCTTTTGTCCAAGAACAAAATGATTGATGGTTTTCCAAGAATAGTAGAGCCTAATGTTAGATGTGAGACTTGCATTTTGTGCAAACAACATAGGTAGCCCTTTAAATCAAGAAACTCTACAAGGGAAAGGGCACCATTGGAGCTGGTGCAAATGGATTTGGTAGGTCCTATGCAAATCATTTATGTTGGTAAACGCATATTTTTTTATGACCTTCATTGATGATTACAGCTGTAATACATGGGTCTATTTGTTGCAACATAAATATGAAACTTTTGATAAGTTTTTGTTGTTTAAGGCCCAAGCTTAAAATGAGAGTGGACACATGCTTAAGGTCCTAAGGTCAAATCGTGGAGGAGACTATACCTCTAATTTTTTTGTGAATTTTTGCAAGAAAAATGGCATCAAGAAGGAGCTAATAGCCAGTTATACTCCGCAGCAAAATGGAGTGGCTAAGAGGAAGAATATGACCATTGTGGAGATGGCAAGGAGCATGATGAAAGAAAAGGGACTCCCTATAGAATATTGGGGAGATGTTATAGAAACAACTATTTATTTGATAAATAGAAGTCCAACAAAGGCAGTTTGTGACAAGATACCTTAAGAGGCATGTAGACAAAACACAAGTGGACGATTGAGCACTTGAGAGTGTTTGGGTGTGTAGCATATGCACACGTGCCCAAAGAAAAGAGAAAAAATTGCATGACAAGGGTGAAAAGTGTATTTTCACGGGTTATAGTGAAGAGTCTAAAGCCTATAGGTTGTACAATCTGGTCACCAAGAAAATAATCATAAGTAGGGACATGGAGTTCCTAGAAGATGAGTCATGGGATGGAGTGGTAATTCTAATAGCTCAGAACCGCTCCTGACAACTCCTAAAGAAGCAGAAACAAATCAAGAAGCTTAGCAAGAAGAGTCTATAGAAGCTCCTAAAAGCTCTTGATAGCTCCTGATGGCTCCTAAAGCTGGAAGACAGATAGCAAGACAGTCAAAAAGACAATTACATTAATCTAGAAGATCGGCTCCTGAAGGTATCCATCAAGCTCCTAAAAGCTCCCGATAGCTCCTGAAGTGAGCAAACAGAAAGGCAAGCAGCCAGAGACAACCAGAAGATCAGCTCTTAAAGAGCTCCTGAGAGCTCCTGAAAGCACCAGTAGAGCTCCTGAGAGCTCCTGATAGCTCCTGAACCTGCCTATTCAGTAGAGTAGTAGCAATACTGAAAGTTCAGATCCACCTCTCACCTCCATAATGCCAAAGAAGACCAAGAGTCTAAGGGATATCTACCAGAATGAAAGGTATGATGAAGAATTTGATGAGAGTGTGAATTTTGCATTGTTTTCTCATAGTGATCTGATTTATTTTGAGGATGTTGTGAAAGAGGAGAAATGGTGTGAGGCCATGGATGAGTAGATAGATGTAATAGAGAGGAACAACACATGGGAGTTAAGTGATTTTCCTCCCAACAAGCAAGTTATTGGGGTGAAATGGGTCTACAAAACCAATTGTAATGACGAAGGAAGGATAGACTGGCACAAGGAAATATTAGTTGTCAAGGGGTACAAACATTAGTTTGGGAGAGATTATAATGAGACATTTTCCTCTATTGCAAGAATAGAATCCATGCAGGTAGTCATAGCAATTGCAGCCTAACACATGTGGAAGGTATTTCAAATGGACATGAAGTCTTCCTTCTTTAATAAAGTGTTGAAAGAGGAAGTTTATGTGGAGCAACCATTTGGATATGAAGTTTCAGGTCAAGAACACAAGGTGTATATGCTGAAGAAAGCTGTTTATAGGCTGAAGCAAGCTCCACAGGCATGGTACATCAGGATTGACTCATATTTGATGAGCAATGGCTTTAGCAAAAGCAATGTTGAGCCCACTCTTTACATCAAGGCAACAAATGGTAAGGGTTTTATTGTTTTCTTGTATGTTGATGATTTAATTTTTACTGTGGATGATAATTTCTTCATTGCTGATTTTAAAGAGGCCATGAAAAGAGAGTTTGAAATGATAGACTTAGGTCTCTTGAGATATTTTCTAGACATAGAACTAAAAAAAATGCATGATGGTATATTTATCTCTCAAGAAATATATGCAAATGAGATCTTGAAGAGATTTAGGATGCTTGAAAGCAAGCATGCCTCAACACCAACAACCATAGTTCTAAATTTGAGCAAGGAAAATTGTAACAACAATGTGGATCTGACCTTGTTTAAGAGTTTGGTTGGAAGGTTAATGTATTTAACAACAACTAGGCCTGATATAATGCATAGTGTAGTATTATTTCTAGGTTTATGGAGACTCCAAGGGACACCCATTAGCAAGTGGGTAAAAGAATCCTGAGGTATGTGAATGGCACCAAAGGATATGGCATTTTGTACACAACAACAAATGAGTTTGGGTTGGTTGGATACACAGACAGTGATTGGGCAGGAAGTTTGGATGATAGGAAGAGCACATCGGGCTATGTGTTTCATTTGGGTTCGAGAGTCATCTCATGGGCTTCCAAGAAACAACCCATCGTTTCGCTATCTACAATAGAGGCTAAGTATATAGAAGTGAATGCAACAACATATCAAGCTATTTGGATGAGAAGGATCTTGGTTGATTTGATGGAAGAACAAGAGGATGGAACAGTAATATTTTATAATAATGTTTCATCAATAGCGTTGATGAAAAATCCTGTGTTTCATGGAAGAAGCAAGCACATTGAAATCAGGTATCATTTTATTAGAGAATTGGTTGAGAATGGTGAAATTAAAATGGCATTTTGCAGGTATGAGCAATAGCTAGCAGACATATTCACCAAGCCTTTGAGCAAGGACAGTTCGAGTGCCTAAGGAGCAGATTGGGCATTATTGACTTGGATAGGGATTGATCCTATTTCGTCAGCTTAAGACCAGAGGGGGTGTTGGAAAATTGAATGCTTCTGAGCCTCCTACTCTCATGTCAGATCTCCTGCTTCACCTACCCATTAGGATCCCCCAATTTCAACGACAATTTTTGGGATCTTCATCCTTGTAGCTCCTAACAGCCCTTGAAGTTAATGTGGTAGGAATTTTTGAATTCCCAATTAATGCTAGTAGGTAATTTTGAATTTGAGAGGGAATGTGTTTGAAAGACAAAAGGAATTGAAGGTAGTTTATTCTATCAGTCACAAGTTGGAGAACTTGAATTCCTGAGCAACAACAAACTGTGAAGAGGAATGTTTTTGTTTGTTCTTTGTGTCATTTAGAGAAATTTTTGAGCAGCAGTAGCTGCATGTTTGCTTTGTGATTGAGCAGTGATTGCTCATAAAGAGCTCTACATATCTCTTGCCAGTGAGCTCCTAGTAGCTCCTGAAGTTAATCTATTTTTGGTTGAGTAGCTGATTGCTCTCAGCAGATTGAAGTTCGTAGCTTAGAATTTACTTTCAGTAATTTATGTTTAATCTTTAATGTATTTCCATTTCCAACATAGTTAATATAAAAAGACAAATATTGCATGCCCAAATTTGTCTCATATTCTTTTATTTATTCCACATTTGTGTATTCCCGTATTGAGTTTTGGGGAAACAGAACAACAACTCTATGTTTTCTATGCATATAGAAAATTTGACATGAACCACTGTAATATTGTCCCTCTTATAGATTATGTCGATGTCGTTACCTCAAATTCCTCAACACGTATAACCGTTTGGTCGGCTCTCATAATAATGAAAGTCTTAACTTAGGTGTTGTTTCTCAAAAGAAGTTCTAGATAGATGACTTGAGTCGACCCAAATTTAGTCCGACTCTATTTCCAGAGGACCTCATGGGAAAATTACTTAGAATTCTAAAGTATGAATTTTGTAAGTCAAAGAAGGATCCTACAATTTCACTCAATGAAATAAACATCTCTTCGAGGCTTTGTCACAAACAAATTTTATGCCATGTATATGATTCCACATTTTGCATGCGTGACCTTTAAAGTCATCTTTTTGCTTCTAAACTTTTGAAACACTTAATGCATATTCTATACTTGCTGTGTTAGAAGAATCCACCACTCTCTGAGGCAGGATAGAGTAAAGTCCGCATGCTTAGCCTGTGCCCTGCAACTGCCAGTGCAAGCTTACCTTCAGCTAAGTGATGCATCTTGCATGATTCTATTTATAAATTATGATAAATTTTGATAGCATATGAAATATACTGCTTTCCACTGCATACTTTTAGTGTTGGATAATCATTAAGTTGAGAAATTCATGGCCCTTGTTTGATGTTTGAATTAAACTCAGATTGGATAGTAGTCGAAATGAACTCATGGTCTATCAGTGCTTTTGTTTTAGGATTTCTTTCAACTTCCTTCTATTCTACTTGCGTCGCAAACTCATCTCAAAAATCTTAGCCGAATCTTTATAATCTATGAGTCGGTGACTGAGATTTCGATTACAAATGTATCACAAATTAAGTCAAGTAAGAATGTTATTTAATTGCTTTTATCGAATCTAACTCGTTAATGAGGATTACCATTCATATTTATGCTATTGGTCTATATTACTAATTGGTAATTTTTACCTATCTCTTTTCACATTAAGAAAATATATAGATATATATCAAGAGAAAAACGAAATCTAGTATTATATAATATTGTATGATAATTATTTCATAAGGGAATTAGTGGAATAGTTAGAAATTGAAATTATGTTAATTAAATATTGTGATTTATTTCATAAAGGAAATTAGTGATAAAGATAGAGTTTGAGATGGTAATATCTTTGTCTTTAATAGCTTAATATTTATATATTGGTTAATAATGTTATTTAATAAAAGATTGGATCAGATAATTATTATTAGAGAGGTATTTATGTTAGCATAGGGAAAGTTCATTGTTAGAAGAAATTAATATGGTAATATCTTATGTTTTCTTTTATTGAGTCAAATATTTATATAAATGAATTAAGACTTGTGATTTTAAAGAGTAATTTAATTGAATTATATTACTCATTATTATATGCACCTCTCAATATATAAGGGTTTTATGTTGTAATACACTGAAAGGATAATATGCTATCCTTCTAAGAATGATGGGAATACATAATTATTTACATGTTAGAATGATGAAAGTTGTATAGGTATAACTATTAGAATAAGCCATAGATCTATAAAGGAACTTGTAGAAGTAGTTATGTTTTTCTTAAACTTGCAATTGGATGTAAATTGTTTCATTATCAAATAATGTATTGCTTATTAGATGAATAAATAGATTTAGGTTATAGCTTTTGAATAACACTTGTTTAATCATTCAAATAGATAGACTTTCATAGCCCCTCATATGAGTGTTTAGAACCCTTTAATCATTATAAAGAAAAATGGGTTGATTAGAGTCGAAAAGATTAGGTGTTTTTGGTTGATAGTATTTTAAAATATTTTAAATGATTTTGTGTTTGAAGAAAATTAAAGGTTTGGGTATTGAGTAATTAGACTTGAAGGAAGTATCAATGCTTTGATAAGATTATGGAAATTTTGTCAGTAATGTCTTATGGCATATATTATAGGATTGTACATTCAACTACACAATATTCTTTATTCTTCAATTGTTGATCTGTGAACATATATGTTATCTTGCAGATTGGAAGTTGCCTAATTTGTGATCTTGTATGTTTACTAGATGAAGTTAAGGGTTGGGTCATGAATAATCAATTTTCTATGTGGAAATAATGTATTTCATGGTTGCATTTTTATTTGTATGCTTCTTTTGAATAATGCTTTGGATTAGTGGAACCAGGATGTTTTTGGTTATTATTCAAAAGGGGGAGTCCTTTGTGTATGTGGTTTAAGGTTGGCTTCCAGAGGTTAGAAGGGAGTATTTTTGCATGTATGGTTTTATGATTGTTTCACTTGGAAGTTATTGGTAATGTCATTTGAGTTGTGTGTGAGAAGGACAATTCCTTGCATTGAGTTTATATCCTTGTGATTGTGATATGTGAGCGAGATGGTTAATTCCTTTCTTTTTTAGATTCATGTGATTGTGTTAAGCTACAAGATGGTTAATTCCTTGCTTGTTTCTAGGATTTACTAGTCGTAAGTAGGGGGAGTGGCTCTCAATGGGGGCCAATGTCTAGTGAGAGACTGTCAGGGTAACCCATTGAAGAGTTTCTTAACTCAGTGATAACCTACTTAATGAATTAGGGGGTTGGGTATTTTCCATACTAATCAAGATAATTGGATGTCTCACCCATGTCTGCAGTGCTCATTCAGGTTAAGGATGGGTTGAGAAGGCCTTGTTTGCAAGATCAACTTCCTTGTCCTCATGAAAGGAAAGTTAGTTCTGCATGTGTCACCCTATGGGGCTGGCGTCTAGTGAGATACTCTCAAGATAACCATAGATGGGGGTCGACATCTAGTGAGAGACTGTCAGGATAACCCATGTCAGGACCATGCGATGACACTCTTCCCTAATACAAGCTAACATTCCCTTGTTTTTTGTCCCCATTTTTTATTTGTGTGTCTCTAGGGTATGTGCAGGATCATCATGGAAAAAATAGGCCCTTGAGTGGCAAAAAATTTAGAAAATTTAGAGTTAGGAAACTTGACGTAAAAATTTGAATAAGTTATCTATATTATTTCAAAAACATGTAAGAATAGAATTTGTGGCAAATTGAATGTAGTTTCTAGACTACTAGGTTTATTTTATTTTTTAAAAATATATTTGGTGAAAATTTAAAATTTAAATGCAGTAGTACTTAAATTTAGGGAAAAAAAAAATTCGGTGTCTATCTGACCACCCTAACCACCATAAAATGATAATATTTTTTATAATATTTTATAAATAAGTAGAGGACTCATGTCCGGATGTGACCATATTTTTTGTAATTTTTTTCCAAATAAATAATTAATTATGAATTTTTTATTACAAATTTTAAAAAATATAAAAAAATCGTATGTTTGACCACCTTAACTTGGTCAAAACTTCATGAAATTCAATTTTTTATTTTTTTAATCCTATAGTATGTGAAGCATATAATGTGATGCATGTTTTGGATTCCAAAAATGTGATACCGTTTGAAAGCTATAGATGTTTTTCAATCAGCCTATCAATCAGGACTTTAGTCGTAATTCAAATAGAAAATGAATAATAATTATTTACTAAATTTAAAGTAAAACATAATTTATATTGGTGGAAAGTTGAGAATATCCTTTAAAAACCCTTTTCATTTCATAAATTTTGGGTAAAAAAAAGGTCGTCAACCACATAACCTACAAATACTCATCATATTGGCACTTTTTGGCCCATCATAATCTTGCACATACCCTCTATTTAAATGGTGTTACTATTATGTGATGTATGTTGTACATTGTATGTTGGAGTCATGTTAGCCCTTTCATTTTGTGTTACTATCTTCTTGACTATTTGTGTAGTGGGACCTTATTATTATCTCCTAGCATGGGGGTTGGACCTTAGTGTTCCACATGGTCAGGTGGATTATGCTTTTTACACCATTGGGTTCCCTTGCTACTATTCGATTGTGTGGAGATTGTAATTTATGTAGCTGATTCTAGTTCATGATCCTGAACAAGAAGACAGTCTCCATGTATATGTCTTGGACTTGCATATCAGTTGTACCATGTATTGTTATATTGATGTAATCTTCCCAATTGTATTTGGGAAGCATTATTGTAACAATGTAATGATGTAATAGTTATGTTGTAAACTCATGAAAGAAAATTGGTATATGTACTTATTGGTTCTTTATATATGATCCTTCATGATTATCTATCTGATGTTATGTATGGAATGTATGTGTTTATTCATTTAATGCAATGGGTTAAAAATGAACTCTTGATTGTTAATTAGAATATGGCTAATGAAAAGATACTAGTTCTTGTTAGAGTTGACTTAATAGCATAGTCATGGAATCTTAGAGGACTTAGTTTAGTTTATACAATATGTTATATTTTGTAGTTCACTATTTATTTATTAAAAAAAAATTGTTAATTAGTCATGTTATTTGTTGTCCTTTGGGGTTCCATGGTAGGTCATTACACCTGGTATCAAATCCCAAGTTCTAACATTAGGTGCTCTAGTTTCATATGAGCCCATTATGTTGTCCCAATTGCTTAGACTCTTGAGCTTATGTTTTTTCTCTTTTGTTGAATCCTCGCTTAGCAACCTGAGATTTGTCCTTTGGAGGTGTTCATCCAATGGTGTAAAAAAAACCAGTGGAAAGGATAGGACCCTCGGTGTAGTGCACAATGCACTGATATTATTTCCTTTGGGGATGCATTATGGACCCTTGTGTAGCCTTTTGATGTGATTTTTGATGATGTGGATGGTGTGTGTATGTGAAGAATCCATGTTAGATTATGAATATGGTGCATATGAAATGATAAATTATGTGTTCACACTTCTAAAAAGGTGTAAAATCATGGTCTCTTACTAAATGGGACTGAGATTTTGTGTTGGAAAAAAATAGTGGAATGCCTTGTCTATAAATGATGGATATTTAATGAAAAATGTGTGCTTTCTATGCATAATTATACTGTATTTTGTGGAAGTGTAGCATTCTGATGTAATGAATAAGCTTTGATGATGGATATGTAGTGGATGGTTTACAACTTGATTTGATTACTAAGTGTTGTGTTTGGATGTGTCGTGGTGAAAGGGACAATGTCACATTACTCATTCATGAGTACCCTACTATGTTGTGATTTCCTTTCAAGGTGTGTCTGATTGTATGATTGTATATATGTTCAACCATTTTGTTTACTATGGGCTGTAGGTAGCAGACATCAACTCCTCCTGAATTAGCAGGTCCAAGCTTGCCTCAAACCTAATGGAATAGTTGTTTGAAGATAACATAAGATCCCCTACCCTAGTCATCATCCTCAAGGAGGATGAGTATCCAATCCATTACCTCGTCAACATTGTATGTCGATTGTCGGTTAGTTGGTCCTGCTTCTCAACCTTGGTTAAGGTTTAGGTAATTGTTTGGCATTTGGTTTTCTTGATTGTTTGATGTTGCTTGTATTTACATGATAGGAAAGGTGAACATGGTAATATTTAACAAATTTTTGAACTAATGTGTGTATGTTTTATTCTAACATTACCACTTTCAGGAGTAAGTCAAATCTTGAGGGGAGGATGTAGTTCCCCTCCATGATTTACCCCTTCATAATGTTTGTTAAATGTTGTTCTGGGTTGATTTATGTATTAAATTAAACTATTAAGTTAAAAAGTATTTTAATAGATAGATACAAATATATTTATTAATAATTATGGTTTATAATAAATCCAAAAGCATAATGAAATATTAAATAAAATAAAATATATATTAAAATGAGATGGGATAACTGATTGAAAAATAGAAAAAATAATTTTAAAAAGTTAGAAAGGTTTTCATGCAAGTGCATGCACAATTCTGAATTGACTGTCAAAAAAGAAACTTAGAGCTTTCTTGTGGATTTTGAAAGATTTTATTGGATTTTTGGTTTTTAGAAATGCACAGCCTTCTTTTTGTATATAATTATCCTTTTGGGGGATTTATTTTTGAGGGGCTTAAATGGAAAGAGAAAATGGGTTCTGCATGAAATTTATGAAAAACTACTATTGCCCATTGTGGATTATCTTGAATGTTTTTTTTTGAATCTCTGGATTGGGGGTTTGATCAAAATGAGTCTTTTCATTCAGTGATTTTGAAAAGGAAAGGAGGATGAGGAAGGATTTTTTGGAAAGATGTATCCACATAGGATAAGGTCATTATAAAGAAATACATGTACATGGTATGTATCTTGACAATGATAATTCTTATTTAAATGTCTTGGAAAATTCTACAACACTCTTAGTATGGCTTCCAAATTGAATTATCTTGTGTACATTCTTAGTCTAAGTCTTCAATGACAATATCCTCCTTGAGATGATATTTTATTTCTCTTTATCTCGTTTAACTAAGCCAAGAATGTTTTTCTTAAAAGGTCTCCTTCTATCTGGTAGGACGGTATATATGTTGGAAGGAAAGTCATATATATCTTTGTATAACCGATTGGTGCATTAAAATTCCTTTTATTTAAATTAGAATAGCCCTTGCTAGAATTCCCTTTGGATCCTTTTGGTAGTAGGTATTCTTAGCTATCTTTTCTAAATTTATCTGATAAAAAAAATCATTGCCATTCCTATAGTCTTGTATCGAGCTTCCATTAACTTGTCGATCTGAACTTATGTGTAGAATTGCTTCCCAAATGGGAGAGTCATATAAGTAATCAATCATTATAAATGAGACCCCATTCCATGAAGCTTAATGTCAATAGTGCTTGATTCTAACCGATCCTTTATTCCATATTTCTTCAATTACTTTGTTTAGCCTACGAGAGTGGATTTACTTCTTATGAGATTTTCTCTACCTCTAGAGTAGAAGTTTCTTTGTATCATATGTAAATACTACCTTCTTCATATTTTTAAAAACTTCCTAGGAATTATAGCTGGACTCATTTCATCACTTCAGTTTGTATGAATAGATTGATATTATTGCATATAGTATAAGCTTTGTTCCTTTATTTGTGCACTTGATAGTAGCGTCAAATTTACTTGACTTCCCACAGTATTAGAACCATAATTTGAATACTTTATTCCAATCCACCATCATCCTAATATAATCTTGGCATAATGCCTCTCTATCTTTGTTGACTGAACCGATGTAAGGGTAAATGCAAGAAGATGAGTCCACGAAATGTGAAAGTTTTTGCCTTAGGCGAAAAAAAAAATTGGCTTGCAAAAAACAAGATCCCATTTTTTAATAAATAGGATCTCATTTTTAAAAAGCGGGATATTGTTTTTTTTAAAATGGGATTTCGTTAAGCTTCGAGATCCCAAGCCTAAATTTAAAAAATGGGACCTCACATTTCAAAACGAGATCCCGTTCTGAAAAAAATTATATTTTTGGAAAAAATTTCAAAACAAGATCCCATTTTGAAAAACGAGATCCCATTTTGAAAACTTGCTATTTTTGGAAACTTTCAATTTTTGAAAAATTTCCATTTTTGGAAAGTTTTCAAAATGGGATCCTGTTATGAAAACTTTCTGAAAATGGAAACTATCCATTTTTAGCAATTTACAAAACAAGATCCCATTTTACAAAATGATATCTCATTTTGTAGAACCATAAAAAAATGTATTTTTATGAAATGGGATCTCGTTTTTTAAAATATGAATTTTTGGTTGGGTTTTTGGCTTTTTTTTGGTTCGAGAAATGGCTTGGGGACGTGAACCTAAGCTTTGGCACTGGTTTGACCTACAACTTGAAGGTCATGTTAATGTCACAAGAAAATTGTGACTTTGGACATATGTTTGAAGACCTATTTTGTAGAATTTTTTTATGAAATTAAAACCCATTATGGGTGAGACAGTGCATATTCTAAATATGTAAAAAAAATTACAATTTGATTTTTTTTCTATTTTTCAATTAATTTCTAATGAAAAAGGTCCATAAACTTGAATTATCAAGTTTTTTAGTATTTTAGTAACTTTTTATTAAACTATTTTTTTGTAAAATGAATTGCACCAAAATGTACTTCAGAAAATTCTTTTCAATTTAAAAAAAAAAATCAAAAAATGATAATTTTAGGTGATCTTATGTGTGTCGTACACGATAATTTTTTGAAAACGACAAAAATGGCTAATAAAAATTTAACAAAAACATATCAATAAAAAATTGCAAAAACTATTGAAAATGTGATTCACTGAGTCACAAATATTTTCCCAAAAGGATTTAGAAAAATATGATAATTTAGGTTAAAATATGGATGTTGTACACATGCATGGTATGGTAAAAAATGTGTCTTTTAAACAATTATTTTTAGAAACACCTATTGAAACTGAATTTATACCATCTGGGTATTGAAATAAATTATATATTTGAAAACTAGACTTCGGGTACTACATTTTATGATCAGTGATTTTTTTTAAGATTTCATCTCTAAGTGTTTCAAATTTTAAGGTCAAATGTGACAAATTCTTAAAATCAAGGAAAACACTTCCACTTTTTGGCCAAAAAGTGGACTCAACTTTTTGCACACACTAGTAATATTATGTCCCTCTTATAGATTATGTTGATGTTGTTACCTCAAATTCCTCAACTTGTATAACCCTTTGGTTGGCTCTCGTAATCATGAAATTTTTAACTTAGGTGTTGTTTCTTAAGAGAAGTTATGGATAGATGACTTGAGTCGACCCAAATTTAGTCTGACTCTATTTCCAGAGGACCTCATGGGCGAATTACTTACAATTTTGAAGTATGAATTTTGTCACTTGAAGAAGGATCCTACAATTTCACTCCATGAAATAAACATCTCTTTGAGGCTTTGTCACAAATAAATTTTATTCCATGTATATGATTCCACATTTTGCATGCATGGCCTTTAAAGTTATCTTTTCACTTCTAAACTTTAAAAACACTTGATGCATATCCTATACTTGTTGTGTTAGAAGAATCCACCACTCTCTGAGGTAGGATAGAGTAAATTTAGTGTGCTTAGCTTGTGCGCCACAACTACCAATGCAAGCTTGCCTTCAGCTAAGTGATGTGTCTTGCATGTTTCTATTTGGGTAAGTGCACCAAGATGGTTCCCAAAAAGGGGGCTTAAGTGGCCACTTTTTTTCTAAAATCAGGAAATATTGACCTTGGATGTGAAATTGAGGATAGTTACACTCAAAATTTTGAGATGGAACAAAAACAAGGATTGAAGTGCTCTAAGTCTACTTTCTAAACTACTAATTTATTTTGAAAATGGTTGAGATTAAGAGGTTCAAAAGAGGGACGTACATAAATTGGTGCTATTCTTTTCAGAAAAACATAACATAGCAACTCTTGTACGACCCTAGTACGGTGAAATTTTTTGTAGTATTTTTAAAATCACTATGGTCAGAAGTTAGCTAACAGTATCTAGTTGATGCACGATTTTTCTAATAATTTTTTAATGAATATTTGATTTTTTACTAATTTTCTAAGTAGGCACTTCCTGAAAAGCATAATTTTGGCTGTTCCCCCCTACAAATTTTGCAAAGTAATTGTTTTTCCTTAAAAAAAATAAATTGTAGAGTGGAATCTAGTTTCTAAAAATTTAATTTATTTGAAATTTTGATGAACGATTAATTTATAATGAAGAAAACACCAAACACTACTTTTTGGAAAAAAAGAGACATACAAACAAAATAAATTATGGATTAAAGACTTATCATTGTCAAAAAGAGAAAAAAATTACATTGTTGGATAGCTAAGAGAAAACCTAACATTACCCATGTGTTCGATTTTGTCAATATTGAACCAGATGCAATCTTGACGGTGAGCATGAACCCAATTATGTGAAAAATTATAGAATTTGCAAGAACATGTCTTTGGTCATTGGGAATACCCTCCAAGCCTCTGGGTTGGTATTCCAAGGAAAATACCAATGTTAAGGCTTGGGGATTCCCAAAGAAAAATATAACGAGAGCGCATTGTAATGCGGTCATGTTATGTCTTAGTTTTGAATTTTTTTGCTTCTCTAGGATACATGTCAAGCAAGACATAATGTGAGTGTGTTATAATGCACTCGTGTTATGCCTTATTTTATGTTAAATGCCACTCTATTGAATGTTTATGATATATTTGTATATTTGTATGTACATGTATGTATGTATGTGTGTGGTTGATTTTGTGAGCATTAAATATATAAAAACAAAATGAATCAATCACACCAATAAGGCATTATATCAAATAGAATATTAAAGTAATAAATATTGCAAACCCAGTGTCCTATTATCGATGTTGTCCTATCATCCTCTATCTTCAGTATTTTAATTGATTCCAGCTGGCTCTCAGATTGTATGCTAGGCTCAATGAACAGTCCTCCTAAAGAATGAGATTGAATATGAAATGTATGTAATGCTTAAGCTAAGACATGATTATTCTAATGCTAAACATGATTGCTGAAAATGAAAGACTATTGATGATGCTATGAATAATAAAACTATACTGCTATAGTGCTAAAAATTCAATTAATCTCTAATTACTCTGATATGTGTTGTGTAACCCTTGCTTGGATTGGTTGTGCTATTTATAGAGTTTTTCAAAAGCTTCTGATTGGCTGATATGATCAACGATTGTGAAAATTCCTGGCAGATCGAACAATTGAGGATGGATAAGACTGGAGAAAACAGAAGAAAGTAGAAAGCAAGATTTGTTCTCTTTTCTGTAAAAGAGATAAGATAAGATGATAAAGATGAATTGTAAAAAATTATTTTTTTGTGAGATTATGGAAAGATTTCGAAGAAGATAAATAATGAATTATTAAATCCAATTATTTATTTATGGGTGACACAGAGATTCTTCTAAAAATAGAATATTTACCCTAGATTTGAAGAATAATGGAAGCTTTCATAATTAAATTATGATTGTGAAAAGATATGGAAGATATTCAATTAAATAAAAATATTTAATTAAACTTTTTGAGAAGTGGTGTGTAAATGAAATTAATTAAATGAGATATTTAATTAACTAGAAGAAAGATTTAAAAAGAAATAATTAAATTTAATTAAATAAAAAAGAATTAATTAAATTCAAAAGTGATAATTAATTAAAATAAATAAAGTGCATTTATTTAATTAATCAAGTGTACATATGAATACGAATTAATTAAATAAAAGTCAATTTATTTAATTATGACAGAAGAATAAAATGAATGAACAATATAATAAAATTAATTAAATTTAATTATATGTAGAAGACTTTAAAGAAATTAATTAAATAATAAATATTTAATTAAATGCCAGGATTAATCAGATATGACCAATTTTATGCATCTACATTTTTCCCCTCTTTGAAGCAATGTGTTTCACATTGCTTCAAAGAAAATATTCTTGCTTTCAAAATTTGTTGTGTTTGACTATGTCCTTTTTTTGAAAAATATGCCCCTGATTTGATTCTGATATGTTTCTGATCAAAAGATATTGCTAGTGTTAATGATGCCCCCTTGGGAGGTAAATCACTGATGATGATATGAGTTGTTGATACTGTTTGATTTGAGGAAGAGAGTTTAACGTTGATGTGAATTCAGTGATTTAGCTCACGAAAAAATGATGTATATAGATGCCCCAATGTGAAAATAAAGTCAAATTTGGATAAAAAGACAAAAATGTCACAAAACTTACCTTTGGCTAATCTTTAAAAGGTAAAAAGGTAGAAAAAGACAAGTCATTTGCACTTTTTGACTTTTTGAATCCTGTAGCTCTGACAGTGACCTAGCGAAATGGAGGTTTTGTATCACCGTCACAGATTCGAGCAATCCCACCGATACCAATGACCAGCTATGTATGGATCATCGGTGAGTCAATAAAACCACTTGTGCTTTCAAATTTTTCCATTTTGAGTAAAATTTTCCATGTTTTTCTGTAGATTTAGGTTTTAGTCCTCCGTTTTAGCACTTTTAGGAAAGTTTGAGCACTTTCAATAGATGTTTTAGCACTTACAATGAAAAGAGCAGTGCATATAGGGTAGATTTAGCATGTTGAGTGTAGAAACTAGTTTAGCGCATTCGGCGAAAAGAGTAGAGCATATAGGGTGCCATAAGAAAATTAGGGTTTTAGCACATCTAGGGAAAACAGTAGCGCATATAGGGTTATCGCGCATTTAGAAAATGAAGTAGCGCTTAGGCGTAGAGTTTTAGCGCTTAGAGAGAAATAACGCATAGATGAAATGTTTGAGCGCATCCAGGTCAAAAAATGATGCATTTGGGTTTTAGCGCATCCAGGATACATAATAGCGTATATGAGTTTTAGCACATAGAGGCCATAGAGTAGCGCATATGGTAAAGAAAATAGAATGTGTGATTTGATAAAATTGATGTAAAAATGATGATGCATATTGCTTCCTTGGTCAATAGATTGAGAAATTGTCTTGTCATCATGTTGATATGGATAGAAAATCTGATAAATAATTGAAAACTTTGTTTCCAAAGTAGAAATCAAAGAGTAGATATCTGATAACTCTATTTCCCCTTTATGAAAAACAAAGAGTAGATGATTGATAGGACTGCTAATAAATTTTCTTTCTACGATAGAAAAAAAATAGTAGATGATTGATAGGACTGCTGATAAATTTTCTTTCTGCAATAGAAATCAAATAGTAGATGATTGATAGGACTACTGATAATTTTCTTTCTGTGATAGAAAACAAATAGTAATTGATGATATGAGATTCAGATAGATAGATTGTGCATTGATATGGGTCACTTGATATGGGTCTGATGAGTATGTGTCACTGATATGGGTTATAGATAGATATGAGTTAGATTGTTGTTGTTTGATTGAGATTGAGTCATTGATATGATACCAATTGATTGTTTTTATGATAATTGAAAATAGGAGGTTTTCAAAAACCTCCAGATTAGGGAATGTCACTTGACAGGGTGGGATAGGATAGTCGAGCTAACACCAGATGAGGTAGCATTGATAGGGACATGCAGATTGAGACCTTTGTTGGCCATGCCTCTAATTTGAGTCAATAGGGGACTGTTGACCACATTGGCAAAGAGGTGGCATTCGGAGCGCAACACCTTTCATTTGCTGACTGGTGAGGTGACTATGACTCCAGAGGATGTGTATAGGATATTGGGTATTCCTATCATTAGCACCCTTGTGTTCTATGATCAGAAGGAGCTAGGTGGGACAGATGCATTGAGGAGAGTGTTTGAGGATGCACACATAGCAGGGTATTGGGTACCATGGGCCGATTTCAGAGGATATCAAGCCTTTCCTGTAGTGTTAGGTGCATTTATTGGAGGTCTCCTTTGTCTAGATCGCTGGTTAAAGGAACTATCAATGGGATGGGGGAGGATCTTGGATCAGATGCCTATACATCCTCGAAGATACGCCTGGGGGAGTTACATGTTGGCGCATTTATATCACGACCTTCATCAAGTGGTATATAGGGGTGTATCCAGTTTGTCATGCGATGTGACATTGCTTCAGGTTTGGGCATGGGAGCATATTGCTATGATGAGACTAGCTTGTCCCCAAGTGAGGCCACCAGGTAGACCTTATGTGTATGCTTATGCTATGTTCCTTGTCCAGCCCAAGCTGGGCAAGGTGGATTATTGGAGACGGTGCCTGGATGATATGGATGCAGTGGTATGGCGGCCATACCTCGATTGTGAGCCATGGGATATAGATCACTTGGAGATGTCATTTGTAGGTATTCCTCATTTTTTGATAGGGAGGACCCCTTTCATCATTGAGAGGTTTTTGGCATTGTGGGTGCAGTGATAGTTCAGTTTCACACAGGGGATGCCACAGGGAGTTGTGCACTATGCACGGAGTAGAGATGAGGCTAGATGGGGCGTGTGTATTTCATACCAGATAGCATATACAGAGTTCATGGCTTTAGCCCCCGAGGCTTGGGATTATAAATGAGATATTG
The DNA here is from genome assembly GCA_007258455.2 of Sequoia sempervirens. Lineage (NCBI taxonomy): Eukaryota > Viridiplantae > Streptophyta > Pinopsida > Cupressales > Cupressaceae > Sequoia > Sequoia sempervirens. Next base: position 18,337 of record VDFB02135676.1, on the reverse strand, counting down.
TTGATGTTTGCATGTCTGACGAGTACTCTATCTATTATCATACACATCCCTTTCCATGATTTACCAGTCCTGATGAGCCAGGACCCATTTTGGTGGTATCATAGCCAGGGGTAGGGAGATAGGGGATGTGGTAGGTGGTGAGTAGGAAGCAGCTAGGGGAGAGGAGGTAGATAGTGGAGAGGAGGAGAGTTCAGATGGAGATGATGGAGACGACGGTGGAGATGAGGGGCAGGTGCCAGGGAGGCTGGGGCCAAAAATTTTGAGTGGTGTACATATCATGTAGCGGCTGAGGACTGGGATTGGGTGTAGGAAAGTGATCAAGGTTGGTTCCTCGTCACAGCAAGGACAAATAGAACCCTACAGGCCCAGGTGTAGACATTGTAGGGATAGCAGGTGCAGTTGCAGAGTTAGTTGGTGTAGGCACAGGGATTGGTTGCACAGCTACAGGCACAACTGGCATAGTCATAGGCACAGGCACAGGCATAGGCACATCGTCCTACCCTAGATCTAGAGTTAGCCCAGGTGATGACAGAGAGACACATTGAGATAGAGGGCAGTAGAGGCCGAGGGTGTTGCATAGAGGTTAATGGGTACTGTGCAGAGTCCATCTTTACGAGAGGCCATTGCAGAGGGCTTTGAGATGGACCAAGAGGTTGAGTATTACTGAGTTAGATATGAGGAGTTATGTCCTCCTGAGCATAAAGATCCTTTCCCATGGTTACATACTAGGACAAGGAGTAGGACACAAACATGCACACAGAGTCTGGGGGTTACTGGGCCTCGACGAGATCCAGATACCAGGACTAGTGGGAGACCACCATCCTCAAGACCAGCTCCCTTAGGGGGTTCTACCAGCCAGCCTTGATGTATGTAGGATTTTAGGCGATGTATCTCATATTCTTTGGAGCATGTATATTGATTTTTGATCATATCTCATGTATCTTGTTGGACTTTTTCAGTGTCATTGGACTATTGGACATTTGTATGTTCATTTTGATGAGTGATGATATGTAGTGGCGATGAGTTTTGATGATGTGTTGCATTTTTTATGATGATATGAGATGGATATGCATTTATTTCTTTTGCTTATGTGATATGGATATTGATATATGATCTACTGACTAACCTATTTTTGTAGGATGATGTGATATGATTATGATATGATGATGTGTAATATGATGTGTACTAATGGATTCATGCAGGTAGATGATGATGGGAAAATGCAATATGTCGAGATGATATGATATTATTAATGATGTGGAAATGTGATGTTTGTATGAAATTTTTGTAGTTTTGAATTTCCAAAATGTTATGAATGATGATGATGTGATGTGATGATTTTTCCATATGATATGTAATATGAATCAAATGTTGTATAAATGGTATTTAAAAATGAGAAAAGATGTGAATGTATGCTATGAAATGTAATGAATATGAAAAAGATTAATGAGATGATAAAATGAGATGTAATGACATGAAATGAAATGATAAAATGAAATAATAAAATGGAATGAAAAGAGATGATAAAATGAATTATGAAGTGACTTGAGATAATAAAATGATATGAGCCGATGAGATGATAAATGATAAATGATAATTATATGAATAATAAGGATATGATAAAAAATGATGATAGAATGATGTGGTGAAAAAAAGTAAATAATGAAATGAAATGGAGTGAAATGGAATGAAATGATAAAAATGATAAATGCAAATGTTATGGAAAATGTAATGATAAAATGAGAAAATTAAAATGATATGGAATGATAATAAATGAAATGAACTAAAATGAATTGGAATGAAAAAAATGTAATGTAATGATATTCAATGTAATAAAATGAGATGATATGTAATAAAATGATAAGATAGGAAATGGAATGAGAAAATGATAAAATGATAAAACGAAATGGAATGGTAAAATGATAAAATGAAATGGAATGATAAAATGATAAAATGAAATGGAATGATAAAATGATAAAATGATATGTAATGATGAATGGGATAATAATGAAAAATGGTGAAATGTATGAATGAATGATACAAAATGATAAAAGGATGAGAATGAAGATGATAAAAATGAGAATGTCCCATGATATGCAATGAAACGATATGAAATGATAATGTAACTTGAAGGATAAATAAATGGGAAAGGATCCAAATGATGGATGTTTAATCTATATGATATGCACAAGACCGAGATGAAATGATAATGAAATTAGGATGAAACAAATGTCCAAAAGTGCTCCACATATAATCTTAAGAGACATGACAACCATTGATTTATCTATTCAGCCTTGTGTGAAACTCTAATGCAAATCCTGTATGAAAAATATATACATTGATCTAAATGAAATGCAACTACACAAAACAAACTGTTCATTGAGCCTTTGGGTAGCTTTTGTGAATCATCATAGAGCCTTATAAAATGTTGGAAGTATGTACAAGCATCATAGAGGAGAGTAGCATCGATGATGACCTGAGTACAACTTTCATGATTTTTGATATAGCAAGCCAACACAAGCATTGAGGTATAATTGAACCGAGATGACTTGAGAATTTCTTGCATAAATAGACAAATACTAATCATCGTCTGATGCAAATGTGGAACTGTCATCAATGATATGCTTTAGACATCATGTTTCATGGCATATTTGCATCAAATCGATAGTTAACCTTAAGACAACAGACAAAGAAAAATCATCCTCCTTCCTTTCCATTCTAGTTCAGTACATCATTGAGTGTGCTCCAAAGAGATGATATCAAAAAATAAAACAATCATTTGTTAAAAATGTAAAACTAATATTCCAATCATTATTCAGATTTGAGATCATCCAGATATGAGTCATGATATGGTGTTTTGCTGAAAAACTATTTGTGATATGGGTCAATGGTTGGAAAGTTGTTCATGTGTTGTGATTGTCTGTTCGCATGACTAAGTTTTATATTGTGGTCGAGCTGTTTTGATAGAACCTGAAATTTGGTTGCCCCAGAGTATGTCAATGTTTTGCCCCCAGTATTTGACACAACTTGGTGAAATGGATATGTACCAAAAATCAAGCCAAGGTAAGATGTTATCGCTCTAGGAAAATGATGGAAACATGATGCTGGTATGATCCTAAGATGAAGGAAAGATGGATGAAATGAAAGCCTAGTGCAAAACATGAACTAATAGATGGATAGCTACAAATAGTGTTTGTTTGCCAGATTTTCACTATTTGTTTTTATTGCATTTTTCTGTTGTTTTAGATTTCTTCAGGACGTTTTCTGTTGTTTTTGTATTTTTGTAGGACTTTTTTTGCTATTTTTGGATTTCTTCAGGACATTTTCTAATGTTTTTGGATTTCTTTAGGACTTTTCCTGATGTTTTTGGATTTCTTCAGGACTTTTCATGATGTTTTTGGATTTCTTCAAGACTTTTCTGAATGATGATGACTGTTTCAGACATAATAATTTTTGAGGTGCATGTTGTTGATGGGTTCGTCAAATAGGTCCCCTTCTGGCATTGACAACTTTTATACTCCTGAACCGTACACTACTATGACCACATATGGACCCAGCTAATTAGGTTCAAACTTTCCTTTCTTCTCTCTATCTTGTTGTTTGCATGGGTTCTATTTTAGAACAAGATCGCCAACCTAAAAGGTACGTGGTTTTACTCTATGATTATAGCTGCGAGACATCATTTGTTGATAGGCTTTTAAATTCAATCAACTACTTGTTGTCTCTTTTCATCAAGAAGTTCCAGTTCTTGAAGTCAAGAAACTTTGTATTCATCATTTGTTATGAGACCTTTCAATGATACTCTGATTGATGGAATCTCAACCTCTAAAGGTAAGATGGCTTCCACTCCATAGACAAGAGAAAACAATGTTGCTCCTGTCGGCATTCAGATACTAGTTCGGTAAGCCCATAATGCGGGATTGAGTTGAATGTGCCAATATTTCCCTGCATCATTCACAGTCTTCTTTAAAATTTTCAATATTGTTTTATTTGAGGCCTCTGCTTGGCCATTCCCTTGTGGATAATAAGGTGTTGAGTATCTATGTTGAATATGCAATCTCTCACAAAGTTCGTCAACATCTTGATTCTTGAATGGTCATCCATTATCTGTGATGATGGAGTTGGGAATTCCATACTGACAAATGAGATAATTCAGTATGAATGATGAGATTTTTTTGCCAGTGACCTTAGTGAGAGGTACTACCTCAATCCACTTAGTAAAATACTCTGTCGCTATGATGATGAACTTGTTCCCATTCGAAGATGAAGGATGAATCTTGCCCACTAAATCCAAGCCCCATTGAGAGAATGGTCGGGTTGGTACAAACGGTTGTAATTCTTGTGTTGGTGCATGAATGAGATTTCCATGTATCTAAGATTTAGAGCACTTTGTTACAAAAGTGAATGATTCCCTCTGCATTGTAGGTCAGTAGTAACCCATTCTAATCAATTTCTTGGATAAGGTTAGTCCACTTGAATGAGTACCAAAAATGCCACCATGAACTTATTATAAAGCCTTATCGGATTCATCACGTTCAAGACATCGAAGTAAAGTACCATCAAGACCACGACAATAGAGAGTGTCAGCGATAAGGGTGTAGCAAGATGATTGGTAGATAAAATTGTGTTTTTGGTTACGGGATAAGTCGAGTGGTAAGATATCATCTTTTAGGTAGGCATAAATCTTTCCATACCAAGGTGAATCATATCCTACTAAGTGTCAAATGATGTGGTTTTCAGGGGTGTCATAAGCTAGCGTAAATGATTGTTCCACTAGAAATTCGTAGTGAGCCTGAGTTTCTAGGAGTTCTAACAATGAAGTGATTGTGGCTATAGCGTCAACTACCTTGTTGTCAAGCCTTGGAATTTGTATGAACTTGATGTCTACAAAGTATTTCTTGAAATCGTCAACCATTTTCTTATATGGTAAGAATTTGTCATCTTTGGTCTGATAGTCATCATTGATTTGGTTAATGACTAACTGTGAGTCACCATAGACTGGCAATTCTATGATTCTCCATTCCAATTCCATTTTGAGTCTAGTGATTAAAGCTTCATATTTGGCTATGTTATTAGTGCATGAAAACATTAGTTGATATGACAAAGGAATGGTATTTCCTTGAAGGGTGACAAAGAGTATGCCTACCCCCCATACATGTTGAGTAAATAAGCCATCAAAATATAATGACTAAGGTTGCTTTGATTTTTTCGTGAAGACATCAACATCTAGAAATTCAATGTACATGGGACATTCTGTTTGTAGGGGTGCTTCAACCAATTGGTTAGCAATAGCTTGTCCTTTGATTGCTTTGTGATCAATATAATGGATATCAAACTCGCTTAAGATCATGACCCATTTTTCTAATCTTCTTGTTAATGTGGCCTTGCTTAGTAGATATTTGAGTGGATCAATCTTTGCAACAAGATTGATTGTATGAGTTAACATGTAGTGTCAAAAATTTTGTGAGGAAAAGATCATAGCTAGGCAAGCCTTCTCAATGAAAGTGTAGTTGAGTTCATGACCTATTAATGTTCAGCTAATATAATAGATTGCATGTTCTTTTCTTGTAGAGTCTTTTTGTGCTAACAATGCCCCCAAAGATGTCTTTGTGGCAACAATGTATAAGATGAGTGGTTTGTCTGGATTTGGTGGTATCAGAACTGGTGGGTTCATTAAGTACTGCTTGATTTGTTGAAAGGCCATTTCACACTTATCATCCCATTTGAAAGGAAAATTCTTATGTAGTAGATGTGTGAAAGGTAGACATTTATCTACTAGTTGTGCAATGAATCTTCATATAGATTGGAGTCGCCCTTGTAGTGATCTCAACTGACTAATGTTCTTTGGTGGAGGCATTTCCATGATTGCTTGTACCTTGGCAGGATCTACTTCAATTCCTTTTGTTGAAACTATGTATCCCAAGAGTCTTCCAAATATGACTCTGAAAACACATTTCTTAGGGTTGAGGCGAACCTTGAATTTTTCCAACCTTGCAAATATTTTGGATAATATCTTGAGATTCTCTTCTCATGTGTATGATTTTGCTAGTATTCCATCGACATAATCTTCCATGAATGTGTGCATCATGTCATGAAAAATTGTAGTCATAGCTCTTTGATAGGTAGCTCTAGCGTTCTTTAAACTAAATGGCATGACGTTCCAATAGTAGGTACCCCAGGGACATGTGAAATTTGTTTTTTCTTGGTCTTCAGGTGTAATCTTGATTTGGTTATAACCAGAAAAACCATCCATTAGTGAATACATGGAATAGCCAGCTGTCAGATCAACTATAGTATCAATGCTTGGAAGAGGAAAATGATCCTTAGGACATGCCTTATTAAGATCTCTAAAATCTGTGCACAATCAAACACTTTTGTCGGGTTTGGATACAGGAACAATGTTAGAGATCCATTCTGCATAATCAATTGACCATATAAATCCCACATCAAGGAGTTTCTTAAGTTCTTTAACTAGTAGTGCCACATGAGGATTGTAATACCCCCATGTTTCTAATACTATTTACTACTATTGTTTGCTTTATATGTTAGTGTGATACTGAATTGTGATGGTGACTGATTCATCGTTTTGGTGGGTGTGGTTGTGTAGTTTAATTGATTGCTTCAATTGATATTTTTATTGTGATTTATGATACTCTATATGTAGGGTTTGGATTATTTTATTAGGTAATGCTTTCTCTCTAATGTTTTAAATGTCGATGTGATAATCGTATGGTGATCATGTGATTTGAATTCTGTGTTACTTTATAATGCAATGGTTTAGTGATTAGTTATGATGCAGTAGTTAATCAGAATATTATCTTATGATCAATTTGTTAGAAATGCTAGTTGTTATGGATATTGTAATTGTTAGAATAGACTAGGTGAGAGGACAGTGTAGCATCACTTGTTCACGAGTGCCCTGCTACACTGCAATTCCTTCTCACGGTAGGATGTTGATTATATATATATATACATGTGCTACTTGACGTTTGCTTGGATGCAGGATTGCAGGAATAAGTCTCGATTCCACCTGCTTCGGCAGGACAGGGCGAGCAATAAACTAGCCCAACGGGTAAAAATGTTGAAAAAGGGAGTAGGTTTGGAAGCGTCCCCGTCCCAAGTCCGTCATATGTTGTGAGTCATATTATGACTGTGGTTTTCGTTCTAGTTGTTTGTGTAGTTTGTTTTGTTGAGGTATTCAGTTGATTTATGGGCCATGTTTAGTTAATTAACCTTATTTTATAAATAATGGATTAAAGTTGTTTAGTGTTTGATTTAATTGTGTGTTAGTTGAATATTAAATTTAAATATATTATAAATTAAAAAGTGATTTAATTATTAAAAGAGTAAATAATTATGTTAAAATTAATATTGTTGATAATAATTAAATTAAATAAATATTGTTGAAGATAATTAAATAATATCTTTTATTAATATTAAATTAGCATAGATAATATCTTGTTTAAATAAATTATTTTAAATAAAAACTATAGATAAATTTGTGCTTTTAAAAGCTGAAAAAGGACCAATAGGAAAGGGACTTTTTGAGAAAAGAAAGCAGGGAATCTTTATTGAGTTTTATTTTGATTTATTATTTTTTTTCATGAGAAGATTATTCACACACAGAACTTCTACTCTGTGGTTTTTGGATCTGGGAAAAGAAAGATAAAAATAAAAGAAAAGAATTTTGTTTGTGGAAAACTTGGGGAGAAAATAACTGTTTGAAGATAGATTCAAGGAGGAGCTAGAGGAGGAATTCGAAAGGAGCTTTCAGAAGGGATACTTCTTCAAACGAAGGACTCCAGGTTCCATAGAATTTATTATTTATTCTTTTTATTCTGTAAAGAAAATCATGCATGAAATATCTTAAATCAATAGGTTTTTTGAAAGAGGGTTTCGTTTGGTTGTGTTATATTCTTGAATGATTTCTTTTAAAAACTACATTTAATCTTCTGTAGAAAACTTTCATTGAACCTGTTCAAAACTTTTCAATATAGGTCAGTAGTGAAAATTTATTTTAGAAAATAAAACAAAAACCATCATCGATTGGAGATCGAATTTATTTTGTCAGATCTATTTTGTAATTATTGCAAAATCTTTTAAAAAAGAAAAGCTTTAGGAATTATAGTGGTGAAAAATGATTATTTTGAGAGAGAATTCTTTTTGCTGATTGATTATATTTTGTATTTTCAAATTTGTTCTGAAAGAAAACCATCTCTCTAATTTGGTTCTGAATCTCCTCATATATAAATATATATATATATATATATATATATATATATATATATATATATATATATATATATATATATATATATATATATATATATATATATATATATATATATATATATATATATATATATATATATTTATATATAGATATTATACTCTGTTTTCTATTCATGCAAATATATTATATTCTGTGTTGAGCTTTTGTGCTGAAATATAAAAATAAAATAAAATAATATAAAAATGTATATATAAATTTTAAATATGTTCTATATTTTTTTGATTTTCGTGCCCGAATGGGCGATTGAAAATAAAAGTGAGTTTTTGAAAATAATATAAAATTTTGAAATTTTTATAAATAAATTTTATTAAAAAAAAAATTTGAATTTGGGGAATGGGGGTCCTCGAGCCTTTGCAGCTGCTAATGGCGCACAAAGAGTCTGGCACGACAAATTAGGCTGCTGGTCGCAGCCTATGGTGGCCGCGGCCAGCTGGGCTGTCCCCTGTGGTACCGCGTGTACCACAGGCGACTGTGGTACCGCGCGTACCACAGGCCGACAGCTTTAAGTTTATTTATATATATATATATATATATTTTTAAAACTGCTTTAATTTAATTTCATCTGTGTTTAGTATATTTAAAATTCGATTTCATTTTCTGTGTTAATTCGAATATGACATAATTAAAATATATATAAATATCAATATCTGTTATTTAAATTTGATTTTGTTTTTTTTTGTTTTTAATTCGAATTTGATATAATATAATATATATATATATATATATATATATATATATATATATATATATATATATATATATAATTATATATATAATTAATATATTTATATAAATTGATTTAATTTTCTAGATGAGATGTTATAAATTTTAATAATAGATATTTTTTATATAATGAATTTAATCCATAGGTTTTATTGTATATATATAAAGTATGTGTTGTGTTGATAAAGTTTAAACGATAATTTTAAGAAAATTTGCAATGTGACAATTAAATTGTGTAAACGATAAATATATTATATTGTTGAACCAAATCCTTCCGTGTAACCGATTTATTCAATTGTGGAAAAATTGATGTTTATTTAAAGAGTTTGGTGGTATTGTTGTGTAGTTGCTTTCTTTTAAAGATTATTCGTTTAATTTAATTTGATTTTCTTTTATTTGGGTTACATCGAGTGGGAAACCCTAGAGTTGATGTATCTTGATTTAGGAGTTTAAGTTGTCGTTTAGGACTTCCAGAGGCGGGAATCTGAGATGAATTGTGATCTCGTATTTTGATGTTGGGTCTAGGTGTTGACCATAGTTATGATTTACATGTTGATGGATTGTGCCGTTGTGGTTATGTTTCATGTGTTATGGCGAGATGGTTATGCCTTGCGGAGGATCCATGTGTTGGTTCAATCATGTCTTGCTGATGTAGTACTTTTTGTGTTGGTTATTTTGGGATTGAGTGTTTAGAGAGAGTGGCTCTAGTGGGGGCCAGCGCACAAAGGGGCTGTCAGGGTAACCCACATAGATTTAGATTAATCAGTGAAAACTTAAGTAATAAACCACGGGTGGGGATTAAACATTAACAAGATAATTGTGAAGCCTCGTCCACTTGTTAGTGCTATCATAGACTAAAGGGGACTAAGAAGGCCGTGGTTGGCAAGGTCATTACCTTGTCCTCACGAAAGGTCAATGACTCCGCATGAGTGACCCTATGGAGCGGTGCCTTGAGATAGGCTGTCTGGAGAACCATAGATGGAAGTGGCACCTCAACTTGGTTGTCTGGAGAATCCATATAGAGATGGAGGCGACACCTTGTGATAGGTTGTCTGGAGAATCCATGTGAAACCATGCAATGACACTCTCGTCTAACATTCTGTTTGTGTTGATTTACTGAAGTCCTCTGGAAGTGATTTATTGGTTGTCTTTGGTTATTGTTGGAAGTAGTATTTGATGTTATGTCTTGAGTTTTGATATTATGTTTGGAGTTTCATTGATGTTGTGATTATGACTGGTTGTTATGTTCATCAGTGGTTTGTTGTGCCTTTTGGCTTTGTCGTTGTTGAGTATTTAGTGGTCTTGGTGTTAAGTTGTCTTCTTGGAGTTAGTTTTGTGTTTTTGTTAGACGTGCTTGGTCGGGGACCCTTCCTTGTCTACTCTCAGCACGGGGGTGGTTGGGTGGAACGTGCTTCGCACCCCGTTGGGTTTCCCCTTCTATTACAGGTGTATCTTTATTGCAGGGCTTTTGGAAGATGTTGATGAACCAGTTGTTCTTTGTACCAGATAGTTGTTTTTTCTTCAGTTGTAATGTATTTGATGTAATCATGGATGTATCGTCTCCCACGTGTGTTGGGATGACCATGTTGTAAAATTTTATATGTAGTGATTGAGATGTATCTTCAGTTATTTGTATTTTATTGTCACTTGGGATGTGATGTATATTCAGGCCTTGTATGTATTCAAGATTTGTCACTTGTAATAGTTGGTTACGTTATGTTGTATCTATCGAAATATGTAACACTTTATATCTTTATAATTCCATGTATTGTCCTATGTGCATGTGGTATTAATATGGTTATTGTTTAATGGATATGTAAATGATGAAATGAGAATTAATAGATTTATATAATTGATTAATTATTGTTATCTTATTATCGTGTTATGGGTTAGAATAGTCATGTCACTTCGTGTACCCCATTGGAACAAGTTGTGCCTCTTAATATAATGTTAAGTTGTAATACTTAAGTATGTTATTATATTCTTTTAAAAAAAAAAATTGTTCCGTTGTTTTAGTTCCTTTGGGGTTCGCACGGCGGGGCGTGACAAGGATGCATCTTTCAAAGTTTTTGTTTCACAGGTTTTGCTCCTAGTTTAATGGACAAGTGATGCATTATAAGATCTGGATCAAGACCTAGCATATCTGTATAAGACCAGGTGAAATTGATTTGATTTTCTCTAAGAAATTCCATGAACTTGGGTACTTCTTTATAAGTCAGTGATGCAACCAACTGTAGAATTCTTGGTTTCTCTATAGTTTCAAGATTAACTACTTTGGTAGGTTCAATCAATATAAGCGATTGCTCATGATAGTGCTCTAGGAGAGTGTGAAGTATTCCATCATTTGGTGCCTTAAAAAGGTTTTCACCATCTGATACACTCTTTATTTTATCTTTTGTTTGATCTAACACTGCTAGATTATGGTTTTCACCAGTAGATCTTTCTTTTTGATTCATATTTTTGCAGCTAGGAAACTTGACACCTTCCTGACTAAGGATCTCGTGTCAAAATTTACTAGTGGAACAATCATTTACATCATCTATGGAAAGGAAGTTTATGATAGATTTGTTAGTTGGAAAGATAGGTATATCAAGAGGTTCAGATAGATCCCAATCAATGAGATTAGGATGTATTAGTGGTAGCAGGTCATTAGCTTGCGTGAAATCGGCTACGGTTATGGTCATAATAGAGGTTTCTATAGGATTTGAGGTATGAGGTAGATCAATGATGGTACTGTCCTCACGATAGTCTTGTTCAATTAAATCTAACTCGGTATCACTAGAATCATAGTTGTGTTGTAGTTCAGATTCATGTGGTTGGGTCCCTGAACCTTCTCCCTTGATTAGAGTAGGTGTATACTTGTGTATCACATCAACCTGTTTGTCCCTCCAGAATTCATCATTATGGATGGTATCCCATTCGTATTCTCCAGAGTCTGTGTTAGAGTTATTATCGATGAAATTTTGAATTGCTGTAAAGCATGCTTTCCTTGGATCAGAACTTTCTTGCAATGTGAGTACAGTATCATTCAATTGTTTGGATGTTTCTTTCGAGCTAGTGTCATAGCCTAGTCCTATTTTATCTTTTGCAGCAAGTCCTGAAGGATCAATAGGCTCAATTACGCCTTCTTTTCTTTTTTTGATAGGACCCTTACCCTCAAAGCCCATCTTTTACATGATTGAATATCCCTTAGCATATTTATTAGTTGGTATCTTGACATTTAGAACTGTATCATCTTCATCTTCCTCTCTATAGATCCATTTTACAATTTCGCTATCCTCAAGATCTTCCATCAGAAATTTCTCTTTGATAAATTGTCCATTGAACTTTGTGATTGGTTCAATTGCTGATTGGGTTGATGTTGATACTACATATACTTTTGATGTTATGTGATAGAAGGTTGTCCATGTGATCGAGGTGATGTCAGAAGATTAGCCATACAAAGAGAATATTCTCCTACTCCATTATCATTGAACCGTAGTTGCTTGTCAAAGGTTTTGGTTAGTTGACTGATTTTTGTATCAACCTTTGGAGAAGTGTTAGTAGTTGCTTCTCGATTGTTAGGAACCAAAGTGTCTTGATTAGCTTTGATGGTAGCTCAAGTTTGACTGTGAGAATTATCAGCTGATATTGTGATCTCCTATCCATCATAAGGAAACTTAAGACATTGATGATATGTAGATGGTACAGCTTGCATATCATGGATCCAAGGATGACCCAACAAGATGTTGTATGCAAGATCATGGTCTAATACTTGACAAAAATTATTTTTGATAATAGGTCCCACTCTGATTGGTAGCATGATCAAACCCTTAGATGCTCTTTCCTCATCATCATAGGCTTTAATGGTAATATTTCTTCTGGGATCAATGGAATCCTCAAAAAACCCTAAAGCCTGAATTAATTTCATGGTACATATATTCAAACCAGCACCTCCATCTATTAGAACTCGTCTGACATGAAACTTTTGTATCATGACTTCTAAGTATAATGATGAATTATGGGGATGTGTCATGGAAACATTGTCTTTTTCAGAAAATGAAAGGCATGTGGGTGAGGAAAAATTTCCTACCGTGACTTTAATTTGATCCACATTCAGATCATCAGACACAATTGTTTCAATGAGGGCTTTGTCCAGAATTTCTTTATGCATCGGTGAGATCTTCAGCAGCTACAAGATAGAGATCTACGCAGAAGTTCTTCCAAGTTGATTGATTAAATCATATTGATGGGATGGCGGTGGCACAATAGATTTTGAAGGAGCACTTTTTAGGACAACTTTAGCTTTAGCCCTTGTGGTTACGTTAACTTCTTGATACTCTATTTTCTCTTTGAATTTTATAACATTAACCCACTCGTCATTAGTGTAGATATGATTGATTATATTCTCATCGATATGATCCACATTCTTTCTGGAAGACTCACCCTTTTGATAGTTTGGCAAAGGATTTCGAAATGCTTGGTGGTCTTCGTTTGATTGTTGGTTTCCTTCTATTGTGACATTGTCTTTGTCGATTAAATCTTGAATAGCATTTTTCAAGGCTTGGAAATTATTCGTACGATGTCCTTTACATCTATGATATTCACAATAATACACATCATTCCATGATGGCAGCTTTACACTAGGTTCGAAGTTTCATTGAGGCGATAGGGTAATGACGTTCTTTTCCATCAAGTCTTTAAGAGCAGATTCCAAAGATTGTCCCAATGAAGTAAAAGTTCTTCTATTGGAGAAAAATGAAGATCGTTGTGGATTGGTGTTTGATGTATTTCCTAAGGTATTGTTATTGTTGTTTCCTAGATACCCTTTATTGTTGGTATTATTTTGATTTGGGACAAAAGTTAGATTTTGGCTATTCCTCGGAGGAGGAGGAGAGTTGTTTCCCTGATTTGTAACTAAGTTGACATTGTTGTAGTTGTTGTTGCAAGGAACACTAAGAACAACTGGCTTAGCTGAGACATGATGTGCATCCACAACACCATCATTCACCACATTTTTTTTGTGAGTCTAAAACTTGGATTTTTCATTGTGGTGATTTGAGGAGCTAGGATTGTCTTTATCAAGTTTGATTATCCCTCTCTGGACTAATGCATTTTCAATTGTGATTTCATTTTCAATCATTTTCTGAAAAGAGGGAGGACAATGAAGATTTAGACGATAACTCATCTCTTGATCCAAGCTATTTACAAATGTAGTGATATTTTCCTTCTTAGGAACATGTTGTGGATATCTAGTGAATAATCTTCTCCATCTCTGAAGAAATATGTTGAACGATTCATTAGGTTTTTGCTTGGCCTTGCATAGATCAATCATTGTGATTTGGCATTGTATGTTATAGGAATATTGAGAGATGAACTCATTCATTAATTCCTCAAATTTTTTGACAGGCGGTGTAATTTTTGATAACCATTCCATAGATTGGCCTCCAAGACTTCGTGGGAACAAATGCATTAAGTATGTATCCTCATGAGAAAATTCTAAAGTCGTGTTTCGAAAGTATCTAATATGGTCAATGGGATCTAATTTTTTGTTATAACAATCAAACTTTGGAATTTCACAATGCTTAGGAATGGAATCATGTTGAGACGTTGATCAAAAGGATATGGACAAATATCATCAAGAGTGTATGTCTTTGTTGTGGCTCCCCCTTCTACAACTTTATTTTTTCCTTATAATGTTTTAACATATTGAGTCAAGGCACTAAGGCCAGATAAGGGTGTTTCATTAGGATTACTCTTTATGTTCTCAGCGTTAAAGTCATGGGGTAGTTTAGCTCCTTTATTAGCTAGAAACAAGAAATATTTTTGTTTGTCTCGTTCTACGATCCTTTCCACTGCTCTGAGAAATTTAGGATCTTGTTCAACTTATTTAAGGTTTTGTTCTTGTTGTTGTTCATCTTCATTATCCTCAAGAGTTTTTCTCATATCTCTGTCGGAAGAAAATGGATTCTTTTCTCTTTCAGTCATGTTGTCTTCAAAAAGGGGATTTCGACTCACGCTCTAAAGGGGATCACTATTTCCACCTTCTTCTTGAGTTGTTGATGTATGATCTCCTTGCTGAATACCTTCCTTCAATTTATTGTATTGTGATCGTGTAAAAACAAGCATATGATTTCAAGATGTTCTCCTAATCTTAGATCATAGTTTGATGAGTGCAATCACTGATGATGTTTTAATCTGATAAGATGAAAATATTATGATATGATCAAAACTATGTTTCCTAATTCATGGTTGTGACTTCCAATGATAAAGGATGTCAGAATCTTGTTGGGAGAAGTTGAACCGAGAATTTAGAAGTTTGCGATGGAAAGTGTACTTGTAGGATTTGATCTCTACTTTTGAAGAATGATCAATATATCAAATAGCCTATTTCAACTCACTGAAGTATTTTACTAGGAAGCATCGAATATTTGATAGAAGGTTGTGGTATGTAGTTGAAATCAAGAGGTTGATTGTGATTATGTCATTGAGAGAGAGCTCTTCTTTGAAAATAGGCTCGTGAATCTAGAGGGTCCATAGCATATTCATCAGTAAATCCTCTGACAAAATCTTGGTATCTATGGAGAAATTTGCAATAATGGAGCAAGACGTGTCGACTCTTGTATAAAAACTTCCTTCATTGTAAAATTTTCTTGTAGCCTAGAGTTTTCTTGGGTTTCCTGATCCTATTGGTAATTGACTTCTTAACAAACCTGGTAGATTTCCACTCCCTAAGCATGAGAGAAAATATGCTATTAGACCGGGAATGCTATAAACTCAGATCTATCAAAACAATGATTTGGGAAAAATGATAGATGTACTTTTTTGTTTCCTATATGTGCTTTAGAAATATGGATATGCACCAGAGAAATGGTCAAATGTGCTTCAATATGTCCCAGATGTGCTACTCTATATCCTATATGCACTTCAGAAAATGTTTTGATAGTGACCCAAAAAATATTTACAGAATACTCAGCCTATGTGCTAAAATAGACTTCAAATGCGCTAAAACAGACCCTAAAAGTGATGATTTATCCAGTCAATGTGCTAAAATAGACCTTATATGCGCCAGAATATACCGTAGATGCACTAAAAAGGTTTTTCCAAGGTATTCTCCTGAATAGCTGAGAGTAGTTTTCAGCTAAATTTTGACATGTTCATTTTGGATGATCTTTTATCTAAATTAGTGTGATTGAAAACACAACAAACACCTTGAAAACAATTGTTTTTAAGTCCTATAATAAACATCAAGTGTAAGGTTCAAAAATATTTTTCAAAAAGTGTTTTCATAGGTTTCATACATGATAGACAATTTAGACAGACTCACTCTTATTACTCAAGTAGGTTATCATAATAATCAACAACCCACATCTTAGAACTGCGTTGACTCACACAGTCGTGTCACCCCTGAAGGGGTGCCCATGTTTTTGTCTTTTCCAAGCGTGTACTTAGAGTGACGGAAGTGGATACCGGATCCCCTGAGAAAACGGTCATTGTCAGTTATATGTTGAGTATCTTGGGGGTAGATTCTTCCCTCCCCTGCATTGTGATTATTATGATGCTCGGAAACTGACCTCGGCTAGATACTACACTAGGTTCGTAGTAAGGGTTTCCGTTCTGTGCGGAAATAATAAAATCTTTTAGGAGACCTCCCAACCTTTAGAACAAAGGCTTTGGGGATGGTTATCTTGCACACTACCAAAAAAGGAGGATTTCTCCTGATTTGCTTTAAATTTTGTAGTGGGATAGAATAGCCTAGCTTTGGCTTGAAGCCACTTGAGTTGTTCCTCTTGGGTAAGTACTTTTTCCCACAAGAGTAGGCTCTCTACAGGATGTAATAAAGTAGTAAAATTGCATGAATGTAAAAGGAAAGTCTAGTATTTTGGTCACCTAGTTAAGGGGAGAGCATAGACCTATTGCCACAAAACACAGAAGACACTGTTCTTTGTAAAACCCAACTCACAATTATCTAAACTACGTGAAGATGTTGCTTCACAAAAAGCATGGGATTCATTTTAACTACAATATCAGTGTGTGGTGACTATCCTAGATTGATTTATTTTAAATCCATGTCTATCCTAGGGTTGCTTCCTTTTAAAACCAGTTGTGACTATCCTAGATTAGTTCTTTTTAAACTAGAAAAAAAAAGTTATGTCTGTGGAAGGTGTCAGACTTAGAAACATGTTTAGTTACAACCTATATGTGCCAAAAGATCACCTATATGCACCACAAAAACAAGTAAATGCACCAAAACATATCGTAAATGCGCTACAAAAAGTTCTAAATGCACTACAAAAAATCCTATATGCACTAAAATAGAATACAACTATTTTCGTTTTTGTTTCTCAAAAGATTTTAACAATCTAAGTAAAGCATATGCACCATTCTGTTATGTAGATGCACCAAAACAGTTCCTGTATGTGCCGCAATAGTCCCTAGATGCACCGAAGCACTTGCAAAAGCACTAAAAGAATCCATGGATGAGCTTTAAAAACCTACGAATGCACTTCAAAAATCGTCGTATGCACTAAAAATAGAAAATTTTGTCGCAAATCCAAATTCCAGAATGCAAGATCCTATTAGACAACCTACAAGTAGATGTTAAAAATGGGGCAAGGCCCCACTGTGGGCACCAATAATGTGTGGTCAATTTTGTGAGCGTTAAATATTGAAAAACAAAATGAATTAATCACACCAATATGACATTATATGAAACATAATACTAAAGTAATAAAGATTGCAAACTCAATATCATGTTATCGAAGTCATCCTATCATCCTCTATCTTCAATATTTTCATTGATTCCAGCTAGCTCTCAGATTGTATGCTAGGCTCAATGAATAGTCCTCCTGAAGAACGAGATTGAATATGAAATGCATGTAATGCTTAAGCTAAGACTTGATTATTCTAATGCTAAACATGATTGCTGAAAATGAAAGACTATTGATGATGCTATGAATAATAAAACTATAATGCTATATTGCTAAAAATGAAAATTAATCTCTAATTACTCTAATATGTGTTGTGTAACCCTTGCTTGGATTGGTTGTGCTATTTATAGAGTTTTTCAAAAGCTTATGATTGGCTAATATGATCAACGATTGTGAAAATTCTTGGAAGATCAAACGATTGAGGATGGATAAGACTGAAGAAAACAAAAGAAAGTAGAAAGCAAGATTTTTTTTATTTTCTGTAAAAGAGATAAGATAAGATGATAAAGATGAATTGTAAAAAATCATCCTTTTTGTGAGATTATGGAAAGATTTCAAAGAAGATAAATAATGAATTATTAAATCCAATTATTTATTTATGGGTGACACAAAGATTCTTCTAAAAATAGAA
>VDFB02135675.1:34351-44757 GCA_007258455.2 Sequoia sempervirens | reverse complement strand
AGCCAAAAATCTTGCAACTTGTAGCATCATTAACGGTTGAAGAAGTCCTAAAATTCATGGAGTTCTTGAAGGAGAATCAAATTAACTTTGCTTGGTCATATGCTGATATGCCAGGGTTAGATCCTAATCTGATAATGCATCATTTATCCATCAAACCTGGGACAAAGCCTGTAAAGTAAAAGCTCAGAAAGATGCATCCACATGTTGCATTATTGGTCAGGGAAGAATTAAAGCTTTTAGATGTTGGATTCATTAGAACTATTGACTATCTTGGAATGGATTTCAAACATTGTACCTGTTTCAAAGCCAGATGGAAGGATCAGAGTTTGTACAGATTTCAGGGATTTAAATAAAGCATGCCCTAAAGATGATTTTCCTTTACCTAACATAGATTTGATTGTAGACTTAACTGCTGGACATGCAATGTATTCATTAATGGATGGATTCTCAGGATACAACCAGATAAAAATTGCACCAGAAGATCAAGATAAAACAGCGTTCACATGTCCTTGGGGTACTTATTGCTGGAATGTCATGCCATTCGGGTTAAAGAATGCTGGAGCTACTTATCAAAGAGCAATGACAACTATTTTTCATGATATGATGCATACATTCATGGAAGATTATGTTGACAATTTACTTGCTAAATCTCATACACGAGATGAACACCTAGAAATATTGTCAAAAATCTTTGTCAGAATGGAAAAATTCAATGTTCGACTGAATCCAAAGAAATGTGTCTTCGGTGTTACATCTGGAAAACTCCTAGGGTACATTGTTTCAGAAAAGGGTATAAAAGTTGATCCAGAAAAGGTACAAGCTATAATGGACATGCCTCCACCACGAAATATCAGTCAATTAAGATCCTTGCAAGGAAGATTACAGTCCATCAGAAGGTTTATAGCTCAACTAGCAGACAAAAGCTTGCCATTCACACATCTATTGCATAAAAATGTTCCATTTAAATGGGATGACAAATGTGAAGCAGCATTCAATCAGATCAAGCAATATCTTACACATCCACCAGTTCTAATTCCGCCTATTCTAGGAGAGCCGCTTATACTCTATATTTCAGCAACAGAAGTATCTTTGGGTGCATTGCTAGCACAAGAAGACTCTACAGGTAAAGAAAGGGCTATATATTATATCAGCAGAACCTTAACAAGACATGAGTTAAACTACGGTTTCATTGAAAAAGCTTGTCTTGCAGTAGTGTTTGCTTCTCAAAAGTGGCGACATTATATGTTGACTCATACAGTTAAGCTGATAACAAAGATAGATCCATTGAAATATCTATTAAGCAAAGCCATTTTAATAGGAAGACTTGCAAAATGGGTAATGATCTTAAGTGAGTTTGATATTCACTATGTAGATCGAAAAGTGATTAAAGGACAGGTCATTGCAGATCAGTTAGCTGAAGCTCCTTTACAAGAAGACAATCCAATGCATATTGAGTTTCCTGATGCAGATGTCTTTACAACAACAATTCAGAGACCATGGGCATTATACTTTGATGGATCTTATACACAATATGGCTCGGGGGCAGGGATTCTTTTTGTTACACCTGAAGGACATACCATCTCACGATCATATTGGTTGATGTTTCCTTGCACAAATAACATAGTAGAATATGAGGCATTACTCATAGGATTAAAGATAGCTTTGGAATGGCAGATTACAGAGCTGGAAGTTTATGGTGATTCACAACTTATCATTAATCAAATTAATGATGACTATCAAACCAAAGATGATAAGTTGCTACCATACAAAAACATGGTGGATGATTACAAGAAATATTTTGTGTCAATCAAATTTTCACAAATATCAAGAATTGACAATAAAGCTGCAGATGCAATGGCTACCATTACTTCTTTATTACAAATATCAGAAGATCAAACCAAGTATGAATTCTTGGTGGAACAATTGTTTTCTCCTGCATATGATAATCCTGAAACCCAAGTTATATGTCATTTAACCGGTTCAGATTCACCTTTATATGGCAAAACATATACCTATTTGAAAGATAACATCTTGCCTTTAGATTTATCCCGAAACCAAAAATAGAATTTCATTCGTCAATCATCCCGTTATACTTTAATTGCCAATATCCTTTATAGACGTGGTCTTGATGGTACACTCCTTAGATGTCTTGAACGTGACGAATCTGAAAAAGCCTTACAAGAGGTTCACGGTGGTATTTGTGGAACTCACTCAAGTGGTTTGACCTTAGCGAAGAAACTTGTCAGAATGGGATACTATTGGCCTACCATGGAGCAAGATTCTTTTACTTTTGTTAAGTGTTCTAAATGCCAGATCCATGGGAATCTTATTCATGCACCTGCACAAGAATTACAGCCTTTTATTTCAACATGGCCCTTTTCTCAGTGGGGATTAGATCTTGTTGGAAAAATACATCCTTCATCATCAAATGGTCATAAGTTTATCATCACAGCTACTGAGTATTTTACAAAATGGATTGAAGATGTTCCTCTAATAACAGTGACTGGTAAACAAATATCTTCATTTATCCTGAATTACATTATTTGTAGATATGGAATTCCTAATTCTATTGTTACTGATAATGGAAGACCTTTTAAGAATCAGGATGTTGATGAACTTTGTGAAAGATTTCATATCCAACACAGGTACTCTACACCTTATTATCCACAGGGTAATGGTCAAGTAGAAGCTTCT
Source organism: Sequoia sempervirens (assembly GCA_007258455.2). NCBI lineage: Eukaryota > Viridiplantae > Streptophyta > Pinopsida > Cupressales > Cupressaceae > Sequoia > Sequoia sempervirens. The sequence goes on along the minus strand of VDFB02135675.1, from coordinate 42,063 downwards.
AATAAAACCATTTTGAAGATATTGAAGAAGACAGTAAATGATGCTGGACGTGATTGGCATGTTCAACTCAACCCAGCTTTGTGGGCATATAGAACTAGTATTCGCACACCAACAGGAGCTACACCATATGCTTTAGTCTATGGAGCAGAAGCAATCTTACCATTGGAAGTTGAAATACCTTCGCTTAGGGTTTCACTTAAGGGATTGATAAGTGATGAAGACTACCGAGTTTCTCGCCTTCAAGAACTCGAACTGTTAGATGAAAGACGCCAACATGCAGTTGATCACTTGAAAGGTTATCAACAAGTCATATCTCGTAGTTATAATCACAGAGTTAAACCACGGGCATTTCAAGTGGGTGACTTAGTTTTGAAGGAAAATCCACGTAATCAGCAAGATAGAGAAAAGAAAGGCAAATTTGAACCTAATTGGCTTGGTCCATTTGTTATTATAGCAGCATATGGTTCTGGAGCATATCAATTATCCACATCAGAGGGGGACCTGTTTGAAGAGCCAACCAATAGTATTCACCTTAAGAAGTTTTATGTCTAAAAAGTCCTGAAAAAAAATCAAAAAAAAAAATCATAAAAAGTCCTGAAAAAAATCAAAATCATAAAAGAATCTGAAAAAAATCAAAAATGTAGAATCACAAAAATAAAAAATCATAAAGATCTTGAAAAAATCAAAAAAATCAGAAAAAATCTTCAAAAGTACAATAAAAACAAGTACGTGAAAACTTCCCGGCAAGGCTCATACTTGTGATCGAAATAGACTCCTTCATTTTCAATGGTTGTCTTGTACTCCGCTAGAGCATCATTCATCCCGCGTCTATCATCGTATTATCTTTCTGTCCATGCCATGTAATTGGGAATCTTTGGGATTTCATCATGGCTTGATGAAATTTTGTACATATCTTTTATCTTCGGTTGTGGTACATTAAGAACCAACTTGGCGAGGAAACTTATACAAAGGAGAACAGCAGGCTTCGTCTTCAAAGCGAACATTAGCGGTTTGACCAAAACTCCAACTTGAACATTATCAAATCAACTCAATCACAAACATGTTTATGCCAATAACATGATCCAAACAACTATCGAAGTGAGAATATCAATGATGATAACCAAATTGGATGATCTTAATCTAAATAAATGTTTGAAATGCCTTAAACAGGATTTGAATGGTTGTTTGATTTTCTATCATATCTCTGGAGTAATTCGATGATGTACTGAACTAGAAAAGCAAGGAAGGAGTATGATTTTTCTTTGTCTTCTGTTTGTGAGGAAACTCATTAGTACTATGCAAATTGGTTGCGAGACATGCTCTACTATGGATCATGGATGATATTTCGGAATTTGCACGGGAAAAGGGTTAACTCTTGTCTGTTTATGCAAGCAATACTCAGGTCATCTTGGTTCAATTATACCTAGATGCTTGTATTAACTTGCTATATTAAAAATCATGAAAGCAATACTCAGGTCATCACTGGTGCTAACATACCCTTTGATGCTTGTATTAACTTTCAACATTTCAAAACTCTATGATGATACAAAAAGCATACATAAGCTCTCCAAATGGAAATATTGTATGAATGTCCTGCATGGTTAGTATAGATTGCATTCATGTTAGAATTTGCATCTTGCATTCATAGATTCCTAAAAGCTGGCAAAAAAAATAAAAAAAAAATCAAAGATTTATATCTCCTCAAATATGACTGAGTATATTTTGACGTTCACAAAACATCATACATTCATTCATTTATCATAAACATCATACATTCATTCATTTATCATAAACATCATACATTCATTCATTTATCATAAACATCATTTCATAAATTATTGCATTAGAAAATCATCTATCATAAACATCATACATTCATTCATTTATCATAAACATCATTTCATAAATTATTGCATTAGAAAATCATCTATCATAAACATCATACATTCATTCATTTATCATAAGCATCATTTCATAAATTATTGCATTAAATCCATTTATCATAAACATCCTTACATTCATTCATTTATCACCTTAAGCTTATCCATTTCTATAAATTATTGCGATAGAAATCATTTATCTTATAAACATCATGCATTCATTCATTTATCATAAACATCATTTTATAAATTATTACATTCATTCATCTATCATAAACATCATACATTCATTCATCTCATAAAATCATGTATATAAATATCATAAATCATGAAGCCATCATATAGTACACATCATATATATATATATATATCATGTAAAATCATCTCTGCATTTCATATATCTCAAAATGAATGTCAAAATGTACAAGGATGTCAAAATACAAATGATAGAATATCATCAAAAATGTGATCATCTAACGGTGTATACAAAATGTCTCAACAGAATATCATAAAAGAGATCATATACAATGCACTAGGCCGAGCTATCCTGTGATGGAGCTGGCCTAGGACCTGTACCACCTGCCCCTGATGGACCTGCTCCGCCTAACCCCGGTGGCCCTCTAGGAGGTAATGGTTGTGTCACACCCCTGCTAGTAGTACGAGAGCGACCATGAGTAGATCGTGACTGAGTGTAGCTCTCTCTCTGCTCAGCTGGGACTGCATCATGATATCTAGTGCGATAAAACTCTGCCTCTCAAGTAGCCCTCGTAACCTCTCTCATCATATCACACGGAAGAGGTGCTACGCCACTCTGTAACAGGCTATGCTAAGGCAATGAATTACGCTCACTTATTTGTCTAGCCACATCCTCTCTGGCGGTGATGAAGTCACGACCCACTACAGGCTGTCAAGGCTGTACTGTGATGGTGAGTGCCTCAAGCTACATGCTGTGCTCTGCAAAGAGGATATCTGACTCGCTACTGTCGGATCCACTGATGGAGATGGGTCAGTATGCCTCATCCGTGGTCCACCTCTGCCTGCACTACCTCCTCTGCCACCTCTCCTACCACCTCTCCTGCCCGTCTCTCCTGCCACCCCTACCATCACCACCATCATCTCCATCTGAGTCATCATCTCCACTACCCTCCTCGTCCTCACTGTCCTCTGAATCGTCATCACCTGACTCTGAATCTCTCTGTCGACGTCTCTGTCCAATGACAGGAGCAACAGCCTCATCGGGATCAAACATACGTAGAGAAGGATGCTGTAGAACATACTGAACATACTCTGGTGTCGCCCCTGCATCCAGAACATCCGCCTGGTAGTCCCACATCTGTGCTCCTAAACTGAGGAACTCTGCAACAGCTGCATCATAAGAGATCCGTGGGCCCCACACTGCAAGCTCTGCCTGTCGCCGCGCATAAATAGCTGAACCAACAGGCATACCCTGAGTCTGACCAAACTGTCGCAATACACGTCTAGCAAGAAATCTCTCCAAGATCCATGTGGTCCGTCCAATCAAAAATCTGGAAGTGCATACAAAAGGCATCTCCCTCGCATCCTCTGGCCATGGCTCACAATCCAAATATGGCCTCCAACATACTGTGTCCAAACTATCTAACAGCCGCTGCCAATACACTAGTTTTCCCAGTCTAGGCTGAGCAATAATATGTGAATATCTCCATCTGTATGGTCGACCAGGTGGACGATCTCCTCGAGTCAATGGACGTAACACTGCAAAATGCTCCCATGCCCATATCTGTAATAATGAACATCCGACAGCAAAACTCCGGCCTCTACCATATACAATGTGATGTAGCTCGTCATATAAGTGGGCTAGCATACAGGTACCCCATGCATATCGTGTGCCCTGCATCACCATGCTCTCTAAGACACGACCCCATCCGATCGCAAACCCCTTCGACCTATGGTCGGGGCACAACACACCTCCAATGAATCCTGCAAGTACAGCTGGTAGTGGTGGATAGCTATCTGTAATCTCACCCCATGGGATGAAGTACCCAGCAATCTGATCATCTCTGAATATCCATCTCAAAGCAAGAGTACCTCCAGCCTCTCATCTGTCAAAAACAACAATCTCTCCCATCACTGGGATCCGTAAGATGCGATATACATCCTCGGGAGTCACTGTAATCTCGCAAGTCGGTAAATGAAAGGTGTTGGTGTCAGTATGCCACCTCTCTGCAAGTGCTGTCAATAGAGCCCTATTGAGGTGAACCTCGGGCATATCAAGTAATGAAGTCAAACCACAAGCATCGATCACATCTCTATCAGACTGTAATAAATGAGGAATCAATGACCATGTGCTTGGGAAAGTCTCTCGTACCTGCAAGACACCTAGTCTCTCCTGCTCACATACATCATCAAAACAACATCAATATCAAATCATCTTAATGTATCAATGAATCAATCAAATTATTTTTTTTTCATCATCATGGAACGCAAATAATCAACATCAAGTTTCTTTCTAACAACTTTAGGAGAAAACTTATCTATCCTATTTGTTTTTAACAACTTTAAAAGCAAATTTATCAGCTACTATTTGTTCTCCAGCAATTTGGGAAACAAATTTATCATGTGGAACAAAAAGCACTACAGAACTGATTGTGAGCGCTACAAAATTCTTTATCAGCGCTAAAGAAACTTTTGCGCTACAGAATCAATCAAGAGCACTACAAAACTTATCATATGCGCTATGAAATATTTTGCGCTACAAGACATATCAAAAGCGCTGTAATATATTTCAAGTGCGCTAAGAAATCAATCGCGCTACAATACATATCATATGCGCTACGAAATAGTTCACGGGCGCTACGACATTGTATGCGCTATGGAAAATTTCAAATGCACTACGATACGCCTTAAGGGCGCTACAATATTAAACGCGCTACGAAAATTATTGCATGCGCTACGATACACTTTAAGAGCGCTAAAACTCAATGTTTTTAAATTAAAACATTAAAAACGTGCGCAAAACAAAATTTTCGAAAGACGGGAATTTGCGAGACACATACCGGAGGTCCGTAGTGCGCTGGCCGCTGATGACGTCGGATACGCTCGAAATGGTGCAGGTGAACTGGAAGTGCCATGATTATCCACTCAGAGCTCAATATTTGCAAATTTTACTAGGTTAAAATTGAAAATGACATGGAAAATGACATTTTTAACCTATATAATGGAAAAATTGGGGCATTTTATCATATTTTCACATACCAGGGGCAATTTCTTTATCAAATTTTCATTTCATATCTTATCAGGGCAATTTCTTCATATCATAAGTTTCGAACGACAAATCGATATCTTAAAAATCATCAAAATTCAAAAAAAGTTCAAATATCGATTCATCGTTCGCGGGGGCATACACATACATCTATTAAATGTTTCAAATCAATATTTGGGGCAAATTTTCAAAAATTCTTTGAAGTAATGCGTAAAACACATCACTTCAAAGAGGGGAAAAATGTATACACTTAAAAATGGTCATATCACATTGTCTGGTAATTAATTAAATATTTTTAATATTTAATTAAAATCTTTTGATTCTATCTACGTATAAATAAATTTAAATAATTTATTTATATTGTTCATGATTTCATTTCGATTAAATATTTAATCACCTTTTCATATTCATTTCTTAATTAATTAAATAAATGTTACAATTTATTTATATTAATTATCATATAATCTTAGTTTGAATATTTTATTCAAATAAAGATTAAAATATTATAATTCTTCTAAATATCATTTATAATTAAATATTCCAAAATATTTGATTATTTCCTCTAAATCCAATATTCATTTTTAAATCATTTCAAAATTCCTCCAATTCAATAATCTATTCATAATTAAATATTTCCAAAAATATTTAATTAAATTCTTCTAAATATTTCAAAAATCTTTTAAAGCCACATCATGATTCAATATTACCAAAATATTTAAATAATTCTTCTATAGGTTTCAAAAATCAAATATCAAATATCAAAAAGCAATAAATTAAATTAAATAAATTTTAATTTAATTAATTTGGGATTTATCTTCAACTCCCGGGAAAGAAACTGCCAAAACAGAAAATTAAATTTCTCTGTTCGTGTGCAGGTTTGTTCCCGTGGGTTGAAGACAAGCTTCCATTCTTCTCTCCAACCTCTCAACCTCCCCCATTTTCTTCTCCAACCTCTCAATCTCTCACCATTCAAACTTACCAGACAATTCATAGCCATAGATTCTTGCCAGCAAGGATGAAGCCTGCAAAAATCTATAATACAGCTGTCGGGAGCTCCAAAAGATATAGAATTTAGAAGCAAGTAAATTATAGGCAAAATTGCATAGCATTAGCATTCATAGAGCATTTTCATAGCATAGAATCATAGCAATAGTAGTAGAATCATGATACATCTCACTCACAACCCTTGTGCATAATCACAGCCCCTGTCCATATCCGTATCAATAATTTCACTTTCATCATCATCTAGAATAGTTTTCCTTTGCATACTCCTTCTACAGCAGCCATTTGGAGAAGCTTACACAATCTGAGAGCCAAAAGCTTCAAAAGAATCTCTGTGGATAGAGAAAAATGGGACGGCACTAAAGAATTTTGTTTGTTTTAATTTAGTTCAATTTCTTTAGTTTAAGGTTTCATTTAGTGTTTTATGTTTTGTTTTACATTTCAATTAAGCATTATACACAGCATTATTTTGATTTAATTGAGAGTTAGAAATATGTTTAAATTAAATACATTATAAATTAAAAGTGATTTAATTAATTAAAAATGCAAATAATTATAATTAAATTAATATTGATGAGAATAATTAGATATTACCTTTTTATTAATATTTAATTAGAAAATCATGTGAGGATAATATCTGAATTAAATAAATTATTTTAATTAAAATTTTAGATATGTGTGAGCTTTTAAAAGCTGGAAAAGGACCAATAAGGAAAGAGGTTTTTTGGAAAAGAAAGCGGAAAAAGATTTATTGATTCTAATTAGTGATTTATTATTTTGATGAGGGAATTATTCTCACAGAAGTTTTGCTCTGTAGTTTTTGGGATCTAGAAAATAAAATAAGAAAGATAGTTTTGAGTTTGGAGGTTTTTCTGGGTAAAATCATTGTGGGATTGGAAAGGTAAGATTGTTTAGAAGAACGTTGAAGGCAGAAGATCGAGAAGAGAGCTGCAGAAGGAAATCGAGAAGAGAGCTGCAGAAGGAAATCGAGAGGAGGCTTCAGAAAGAATTCTTCACCAGGCGTAGGACTCCAGGTTTTCTTCTGTCATTTATTATTATTTTTGTTGTACTTTGAACAATATCTGTTTGTTGTGCTTTGAAAATTTATAAGAAGAATTTCTGTGGTTTGAAATTCGGTTGTAAGAAACCCTTGAACCCTTTTGTTGAAAACTTTAGTAATTTTTTTTGGAAATTCCCCAATATAGTTTAAATAGTGAAATAATTGTTTTGAAATTAAAATCAATCTTCTTATAGGTTAGGTTTGCATGCCAATCTATATTGTATTCAATAGAAAATCGTTTGTTATATTATATATTGAAAAATCTTTCTTGTTTATATTATTCGTTTCAGAATTTTTTTTGGTGAATATATATATATACACTGAGGTATACATATACATATATATATGACTATTTTTATAAAGAACTTTTTAAATAAATACATACTTTGTTCAGATTTTTATGACTGTGTTCAGAATGAAATATTTAATTAAAATAAAATTGATTTTTTGGAATCCATCTAGTATTTATTTTGAAAACGAAATTATAAAAAAAAAATTAAAATTAAAAAAAAATGAAATTGAAATCGGA
>VDFB02135675.1:0-34251 GCA_007258455.2 Sequoia sempervirens | reverse complement strand
GAGAATACCATCACAGACCTTGTTTACTATGAGGATGACAACCACATCATGACTTTGACAATTCAAGACCTTACCCAACCTAATGATCCTATGCCTTTAGTTTATCCAGAACTTATAGATTGGGACATTGATGCACCTATCCATATTCCTACATTCAGTAATGATGAAGATGTTATAACTTTCCTTTGTTCCTCAAATGAAGAAAACAATTGTTTTATTCAAGAATCTTATACTCATGATTTTGACAAGGAGAGTGTCAAGTCTCTTAGCTGCAAAATAAATGAAATAAAAGATGGATCTATTGATGAAAACCGAAAAAAGGCAGTGATAGATCAAAACAAGAGAAAAATAAAGAGCGAATCTGACAGTGAAAACCTTTCTGAGGCACTAAAGGATGAGAAACTTGACACTCTCCCCAAGTATTATCATGAAAGATCTTCTATTTTGATTGAACCAACAGAATCAATCAACATAAGTACACCAGAGCAGCCAAAAGTTTTGCAAATTGCAGCATCATTAACAGTTGAAGAAGTCCAGAAATTCATGCAATTCTTGAAGGATAATCAGATTAACTTTGCTTGGTCATATGCTGATATGCCAGGGTTAGATCCTAATCTAATAATGCATCATTTATCAATCAACCCTGGGATAAAACCTGTAAAGCAAAAGCTCAGAAAGATGCATCCACATGTTGCATTATTGGTCAAGGAAGAATTAAAGAAGCTTTTAGATGTTGGATTCATTCGAACTATTGACTATGCAGAATGGATTTCAAACATTGTACCTGTTTCAAAGCCAGATGGAAGGATCAGAGTTTGTACAGATTTCAGGGATTTAAATAAAGCATGCGCTAAAGATGATTTTCCTTTACCTAACATAGATTTGATTGTAGACTTAACTGCTGGTCATGCAATGTATTCATTAATGGATGGATTATCAGGATACAACCAGATAAAAATTGCACCAGAAGATCAAGATAAAACAGCGTTCACATGTCTTTGGGGTACTTATTGCTGGAATGTAATGCCATTCGGGTTAAAGAATGCTGGAGCTACTTATCAAAGAGCAATGACAACTATTTTTCATGATATGATGCATACATTCATGGAAGATTATGTTGACGATTTACTTGCTAAATCTCATACACGAGATGAACACCTAGAAATATTGTCAAAAATCTTTGTCAAAATGGAAAAATTCAATGTTCAACTGAATCCAAAGAAGTGTGTCTTCGGTGTTACATCTGGAAAACTCCTAGGGTACATTGTTTCAGAAAAGGGTATAGAAGTTGATTCAGAAAAGGTACAAGCTATAATGGACATGCCTCCACCATGAAATATCAGTCAATTAAGATCCTTGCAAGGAAGATTACAGTCCATTAGAAGGTTTATAGCTCAACTGGCAGACAAAAGCTTGCCATTCACACATTTATTGCATAAAAATGTTCCATTTAAATGGGATGACAAATGTGAAGCAGCATTCAATCAGATTAAGCAATATCTTACACATCCACCAGTTCTAATTCCGCCTATTCCGGGAGAGCCGCTTATACTCTATATTTCAGCAACAGAAGTATCTTTGGGTGCATTGCTAGCACAAGAAGACTCTACAGGTAAAGAAAGGGCTATATATTATATCAGCAGAACCTTAACAAGACATGAGTTAAACTACAGTTTCATTGAAAAAGCTTGTCTTGCAGTAGTGTTTGCTTCTCAAAAGTGGCGACATTATATGTTGACTCATACAGTTAAGCTGATAACAAAGATAGATCCATTGAAATACCTATTAAGTAGAGCCACTTTAACAGGAAGACTTGCAAAATGGGTAATGATCTTAAGTGAGTTTGATATTCACTATATAGATCGAAAAGTGATTAAAGGACAGGTCATTGCAGATCAGTTAGCTGAAGCTCCTTTACAAGAAGACAATCCAATGCATATTGAGTTTCCTGATGCAGATGTCTTTACAGCAACAATTCAGAGACCATGGGCATTATACTTTGATGGATCTTATACACAATATGGCTCGGGGGCAGGGATTCTTTTTGTTACACCTGAAGGACATACCATCTCACGATCATATCGGTTGATGTTTCCTTGCACAAATAACATAGTAGAATATGAGGCATTACTCATAGGATTAAAGATAGCTTTGGAATGGCAGATTACAGAGCTGGAAGTTTATGGTGATTCACAACTTATCATTAATCAAATTAATGATGATTATCAAACCAAAGATGATAAGTTGCTACCATACAAAAACATGGTGGATGATTATAAGAAATATTTTGTGTTAATCAAATTTTCACAAATATCAAGAATTGACAATAAAGCTGCAGATGCAATGGCTACCATTGCTTCTTTATTACAAATATCGGAAGATCAAACCAAGTATGAATTCTTGGTGGAACAATTGTTTTCTCCTGCATATGATAATCCTGAAACCCAAGTTATATGTCATTTGACTGGTTCAGATTCACCCTTATATGGAAAAACATATACCTATTTGAAAGATAACATCTTGCCTTCAGATTTATCCCGAAACCAAAAATAGAATTTTATTCGTCAATCATCCCGTTATACTTTAATTGCCAATATCCTTTATAGACGTGGTCTTGATGGTACACTTCTTAGATGTCTTGAACGTGACGAATCTGAAAAAGCCTTACAAGAGGTTCACGGTGGTATTTGTGGAACTCACTCAAGTGGTTTGACCTTAGCAAAGAAACTTGTCAGAATGGGATACTATTGGCCTACCATGGAGCAAGATTCTTTTACTTTTGTTAAGAAGTGTTCTAAATGCCAGATCCATGGGAATCTTATTCATGCACCTGCACAAGAATTGCAGCCTTTTATTTCAACATGGCCTTTTTCTCAGTGGGGATTAGATCTTGTTGGTAAAATACATCCTTCATCGTCAAATGGTCATAAGTTTATCATCACAGCTACTGAGTATTTTACAAAATGGATTGAAGCTGTTCCTCTAACAACAGTGACTGGTAAACAGATATCTTCATTTATCCTGAATTACATTATTTGTAGATATGGAATTCCTAATTCTATTGTTACTGATAATGGAAGACCTTTTAAGAATCAGGATGTTGATGAACTTTGTGAAAGATTTCATATCCAACACAGGTACTCTACACCTTATTATCCACAGGGTAATGGTCAAGCAGAAGCTTCTAATAAAACCATTTTGAAGATATTGAAGAAGACAGTAAATGATGCTGGACGTGATTGGCATGTTCAACTCAACCCAGCTTTGTGGGCATATAGAACTAGTATTCGCACACCAACAGGAGCTACACCATATACTTTAGTCTATGGAGCAGAAGCGATCTTACCATTGGAAGTTGAAATACCTTCGCTTAGGGTTTCACTTAAGGGATTGATAAGTGATGAAGACTATCGAGTTTCTCGTCTTCAAGAGCTCGAACTGTTAGATGAAAGACGCCAACATGCAGCTGATCACTTGAAAGGTTATCAACAAGTCCTGTCTCGTAGTTATAACCACAGAGTTAAACCACGGGCATTTCAAGTGGGTGACTTAGTTTTGAGGGAAAATCCACGTAATCAGCAAGATAGAGAAAAGAAAGGAAAATTTGAACCTAATTGGCTTGGTCCATTTGTTATTATAGCAGCATATGGTTCTGGAGCATATCAGTTATCCACATCAGAGGGGGACCTGTTTGAAGAGCCAATCAATAGTATTCATCTTAAGAAGTTCTATGCTAAAAAATCCTAAAAAAATCAAAAAAATCATAAAAAGTCCTGAAAAAATCAAAAAAATCATAAAAAGTCCTAAAAAAATCAAAAAAATAAAAATTCAAATATCGATTCATCGTTCACGGGGCATACATTCACAACATTTCAAATCAATATTTCGGTGCAAAATTTCAAAATTCTTTGAACTAATCGTAAAACACATCACTTCAAAGAGGGGCAAAATGTATACACTTAAAAATGGTCATATCACATTGTCTGGTAATTAATTAAATATTTTTAATATTTAATTAAAATCTTTTGATTCTATCTACGTATAAATAAATTTAAATAATTTATTTATATTGTTCATGATTTCATTTCGATTAAATATTTAATCACCTTTTCATATTCATTTCTTAATTAATTAAATAAATGTTACAATTTATTTATATTAATTATCATATAATCTTAGTTTGAATATTTTATTCAAATAAAGATTAAAATATTATAATTCTTCTAAATATCATTTATAATTAAATATTCCAAAATATTTGATTATTTCCTCTAATCCAATATTCATTTTTAAATCATTTCAAATTCCTCCAATTCAATTCAAAAATCTATTCATAATTAAATATTTCCAAAAATATTTAATTAAATTCTTCTAAATATTTCAAAAATCTTCAAAGTCACATCATGATTAAATATTACCAAAATATTTAATTAATTCTTCTATAGTTTTTCAAAATCAAATATCAAATAAAAGCAATAGAATTAAATTAAATAAATTTTAATTTAATTAATTTGGGATTTATCTTCAACTCCCGGGAAACAAACTGCCAGCAGAAAATTAAATTTCTCTGTTTCTGTGCAGGTTTGTTCCCGTGGGTTGAAGACAAGCTTCCATTCTTCTCTCCAACCTCTCAACCTCCCCCATTTTCTTCTCCAACCTCTCAATCTCTCACCATTCAAACTTACCAGACAATTCATAGCCATAGATTATTGCCAGCAAGGATGAAGCCTGCAAAAATCTATAAATACAGCTGTCGGGAGCTCCAAAAGATATAGAATTTAGAAGCAAGTAAATTATAGGCAAAATTGCATAGCATTAGCATTCATAGAGCATTTTCATAGCATAGAATCATAGCAATAGCAGTAGAATCATGATACATCTCACTCACAGCCCCTGTGCATAATCACAGCCCCTGTCCATATCCGTATCAATAATTTCACTTTCATCATCATCTAGGATAGTTTTCCTTTGCATACTCGTTCTGCAGCAGCCATTTGGAGAAGCTTACACAATCTGAGAGCCAAAAGCTTCAAAAGAATTTCTGTGGATAGAGAAAAATGGGACGGCACTGAAGAAGATTTTGTTTGCTTTTAATTTAGTTTAATTTCTTTAGTTTAAAGGTTTCATTTAGTGTTTCAGTGTTTTTTTTTACATTTCAATTAAACATTATACACATTTTTGGCGCCCACAATAAGAAAACAAAACATACCTATAAATGAAACCTCCAATCAAAAAAAAAAAAATCAAAAAAATCTTGAAAAAGTGCAATAAAAACAAGTGGTGAAAACTTGGCAAACAAGCGCTACTTGTGATCGAAATGGGCTCCTCCATTTATTAGTTTATGTCTTATTTTCACTTTAGGAATCATTCATCCACGTCTATCATCTGTATATATCTTTCATTATCCATACCATGTAGTGGGAATCTTTAGGTTTCATCATGGCTTGATGAAATTTGTACATATCTTTTATCTTTAGGTTGTGTTTACATTAAGGGCAAAACGCGGAAACATACAAAAGAGGGGCAACGAGCTTTTAGAATATTCCAAAACAGGCAAATAACAGTTTGACAAAACACAACCTCGTCATATCAAATCAATCACAAACATATTCATGTCAATTGAAATCGAAACAAAATGATCCAAACAAACTATCGACATGCAGAATATCAAGGATGGTAACCAAATTGGATGATCTTAATCTGAATAAATGTTTGAAATGCCTTAAACAGGATTTGAATGGTTGTTTGATTTTCTATCATATCTCTGGAGTAATTCGATGATGTACTGAACTAGAAAAACAAGGAAGGAGTATGATTTTTCTTTGTCTTCTGTTTGTGAGGAAACTCATTAGTACTATGCAAATTGGTCGCGAGACATGCTCTACTATGGATCATGGATGACATTTCAGAATTTGCACGGGAAAAGGGTTAACTCTTGTCTGTTTATGCAAGCAATACTCAGGTCATCTTGGTTCAATTATACCTAGATGCTTGTATTAACTTGCTATATTAAAAATCATGAAAGCAATACTCAGGTCATCACTGGTGCTAACATACCCTTTGATGCTTGTATTAACTTTCAACATTTCAAAGCTCTATGATGATACAAAAAGCATGTATAAACTTTCCAAATGGCAATATTGTATGAATGTCCTGCATGGTTAGTATAGGTTGCATTCATGTTAGAATTTGCATCTTGCATTCATAGATTCCTAAAAGCTGGCAAAAAAATAAAAGATTTATATCTCCTCAAATATGACTGAGTATATTTTGACATTCACAAAACATCATACATTCATTCATTTATCATAAACATCATTTCATAAATTATTGCATTAGAAAAACATTTATCATAAACATCATACATTCATTCATCTCATAAAATCATGTATATAAATAATCATAAATCATGAAGCTATCATATAGTACACATCATATATATATATCATGTAAAATCATCACTGCATTTCATATATTTCAAAAATGAATGTCAAAATGTACAAGGATGTCAAACTACAAATGATATAATATCATCAAAAATGTGATCATCTAACGGTGTATACAAAATGTCTCAACAGAATGTCATAAAAGAGATCATATACAATGCACTAGGCAGAGCTATCCTGTGATGGAGCTGGCCTAGGACCTGTACCACCTGCCCCTGATGGACCTGTATCACCTGCCCCTGATGGACCTGCTCCGCTTGACCCCGGTGGCCCTCTCGGAGGTTATGGCTGTGTCACACCCCTGCTGGTAGTACGAGAGCGACCATGAGTAGATCGTGACTGAGTGTAGCTCTCTCTCTGCTCAGCTGGGACTGCATCATGATATCTGGTGCGATAAAACTCTACCTCTCGAGTAGCCCTCGTAACCTCTCTCATCATATCACCTGGCAAAGTGCTACCTACCACTCTCTGTAGGCTATCTGCTAAGGCAATGGCCTGCTCACCTCGCTGTCTAGCTGCATCTCTCTCGGCAGTGATAGAAGTCACCTGACCCTGCAACTATGAAATCAAGGCCTGTGCCTGTGATAGCTGAGCCTGTAAGCTCTGTACTGTGCTCTGCAAAGAAGATATCTGACTTGCTACTGTCGGATCCACTGACGGGGATGGGTCAGTATGCCTCATCCATGGTCCACCTCTGCCCGCCCTACCTCCTCTACCACCTCTCCTGCCGCCTCTCCTGCCACCCCTACCATCATCACCATCATCTCCATCTGAATCATCATCTCCACTACCCTCCTCGTCATCACTGTCCTCTGAATCGTCATCACCCGACTCTGAGTCTCTCTGTCGACGTCTCTGTCCAATGACAGGAGCGACAGCCTCATCAGGATCAAACATACGTAGAGGAGGATGCTGTAGAACATACTGCAAATACTCTGGTGTCGCCCCTACATCCAGAACATCCGCCTGGTAGTCCCACATCTGTGCACCTAAACTGATAAACTCTGCAATAGCTGCATCATAAGAGATCCGTGGGCCCCACACTGCAAGCTCTGCCTGTCGCCGTGCATAAATAGCTGAACCAACAGGCATACCCTGAGTCCGACCAAACTGTCGCAATACACGTCCAGCAAGAAATCTCTCCAAGATCCATGTGGTCCGTCCAATCAAAAATCTGGAAGTGCATACAAAAGGAATCTCCCTCACATCCTCTGGCCATGGCTCACAATCCAAATATGGCCTCCAGCATACTGTATCCAAACTATCCAACAGCCGCTGCCAATACACTAGTTTGCCCAGTCTAGGCTGAGCAATAATATGTGCATATCTCCATCTGTATGCTCGACCAGCTGGTCGCTCTCCTCGAGTCAATGGACGTAATACTACAAAATGCTCCCATGCCCATATCTGTAATAATGAGCATCCGACAGCAAAACTCCGGCCTCTACCATATACAATGTGATGTAGCTCGTCATATAAGTGGGCTAGCATACAGGTACCCCATGCATATCGTGTGCCCTGCATCACCATGCTCTCTAAGACACGACCCCATCCGATCGCGAACCCCTTCGACCTATGGTCGGGGCACAACACACCTCCAATGAATCCTGCAAGTACAGCTGGTAGTGGTGGATAGGCATCTGTAATCTCACCCCATGGGATGAAGTACCCAGCAATCTGATCATCTCTGAATATCCATCTCAAAGCAAGAGTACCTCCAGCCTCTCGTCTGTCAAAAACAACAATCTCTCCCATCACTGGGATCCGTAGGATGCGATATACATCCTCGGGAGTCACTGTAATCTCGCCGGTCGGTAAATGAAAGGTGTTGGTGTCGCTATGCCACCTCTCTGCAAGTGCTGTCAATAGAGCCCTATTGAGGTGAACCTCGGGCATATCAAGTAATGAAGTCAAACCACAAGCATCGATCACATCTCTATCAGACTGTAATAAATGAGGAATCAATGACCATGTGCTCGGGAAAGTCTCTCGTACCTGCAAGACACCTAGTCTCTCCTGCTCACATACATCATCAAAACAACATCAATATCAAATCATCTTAACGTATCAATGAATCAATCAAATTATTTGTTTTTCATCATCATGGAACGCAAATAATCAACATCAAGTTTCTTTCTAACAACTTTAGGAGAAAACTTATCTATCCTATTTGTTTTTAACAACTTTAAAAACAAATTTATCAGCTACTATTTGTTCTCCAACAATTTGGGAAACAAATTTATCATGTGGAACAAAAAGCGCTACAGAACTAATTGTGGGTGCTACAAAATTCCTTATCAGCGCTAAAGAAACTTTTGCGCTACAGAATCAATCAAGAGCGCTACAAAACTTATCATATGCGCTATGAAATATTTTGCGCTACAAGACATATCAAAAGCGCTGTAATAAGTTTCAAGTGCGCTAAGAAATCAATCGCGCTACAATACATATCATATGCGCTACGAAATAGTTCACGGGCGCTACGACATTGTATGCGCTATGGAAAATTTCAAATGCGCTACGATACGCCTTAAGGGCGCTACAATATTAAACGCGCTACAAAAATTATTGCATGCGCTACGATACACTTTAAGAGCACTAAAACTCAATGTTTTTAAATTAAAACATTAAAAACGTGCGCAAAACAAAATTTTCGAAAGACAGGAATTTGCGAGACACATACCGGAGGTCCGTAGTGCGCTGGCCGCTGATGACGTCGGATACGCTCGAAACGGTGCAGGTGAACTGGAAGTGCCATGATTATCCACTCAGAGCTCAATATTTGCAAATTTTACTAGGTTAAAATTGAAAATGACATGGAAAATGACATTTTTTACCTATATAATGGAAAAATTGGGGCATTTTATCATATTTTCACATACCAGGGGCAATTTCTTCATCAAATTTTCATTTCATATCTTATCAGGGAAATTTCTTCATATCATAAGTTTCGAACGATAAATCAATATCTTTAAAATCATCAAAATTCAAAGAAAAAAAAATAATAAAAAAAATAAAAAAAATTCAAATATCGATTCATCGTTCGCGGGGGCATACATCTGTCAACATTTCAAATCAATATTTGGGGCAAAATTTCAAAATTCTTTGAAGTAATGCGTAAAACACATCACTTCAAAGAGGGGCAAAATGTATACACTTAAAAATGGTCATATCACATTGTCTGGTAATTAATTAAATATTTTTAATATTTAATTAAAATCTTTTGATTCTATCTACGTATAAATAAATTTAAATAATTTATTTATATTGTTCATGATTTCATTTCGATTAGATATTTAATCACCTTTTCATATTCATTTCTTAATTAATTAAATAAATGTTACAATTTATTTATATTAATTATCATATAATCTTAGTTTGAATATTTTATTCAAATAAAGATTAAAATATTATAATTCTTCTAAATATCATTTATAATTAAATATTCCAAAATATTTGATTATTTCCTCTAATCCAATATTCATTTTTAAATCATTTCAAAATTCCTCCAATTCAATTCAAAAATCTATTCATAATTAAATATTTCCAAAAATATTTAATTAAATTCTTCTAAATATTTCAAAAATCTTCTAAAGTCACATCATGATTAAATATTACCAAAATATTTAATTAATTCTTCTTCAAAAATCAAATATCAAATATCAAAAAGCAATAAATTAAATTAAATAATCTTCTATTATGTTGTGCATCATTTCATGAAATATTGTGGTCATAGCTCTCTAATACGTGGCACCTGCATTCTTAAGACCAAAAGGCATGACATTTCAGTAGTATGTACCCCAAGGACAAGTGAATCTTGTTTTATGTTGGTCTTCCAGGGAAATACAAATCTGATTATATCCTAAAAATCCATCCATGAGGGACATCATCTCATATCCTATTGTGAGATCCACTATGGTGTCTATGTTTGGCAAGGGAAAGTCATCCTTTGGACATGCTTTATCTAGGTCCCAAAAATCTATGTAGATGTGAATCTAACCATTTGGCTTTGTAACAGGTACAAGATTTGATATCCATTCAGCATAATCTATGGACCGTATGAATCCCACATCTAACAATTTTTTAAGTTTTGCTTTGACTAATAATGCAATTTGTGGGTGCATCTTTCATAGCTTTTGTTTCACTGGCTTGACATATGGAAATAATAGCAAGTGGTGCAAGACAAGTTCTGGATCTAACCCAAGCATGTCAGCATAGGAGCATGCAAAGTTAATTTTATGCTCTACAAAGAATTTGTGAAATTTTGGTTTCTCTTCTTCAATCAAGGATGCTGCAAAGAGGACTATCTTAGGATCTTCTGTTGTAGATATGTTTACTTCCATAGTGTCCTCTATAAGCATGGCTAATTTTTATTGTGTTATGAGTAGAAATTCCAGTCCTCCATCTTTGGGTGCCTCAGAGAGGTTTTCACCCATAGATATGTCCTTTATTTTTACGTTTTTGTCATCAGAAGGTGCCTTTCGGTTTTCACCTAAAGACGCTTCATTTTTTTTCTTATTTTTACTTTTCATTTTGCGACTCGAGGACGAAGTAGTCTCCCAAAGTAAGCTACACAATCTAGCTTTATGATCACCACTAGGTATGCCCTCACAGAGTCCCATGAATTATGCAATGGCCTCATCATTTTGAAAGATTTCCATGACTGGTGGGCCTTGTTGGTTCCAATCGATTAATTGCGGGTAGACTAAGGAAATGCCATTGTCAGCATTGGTGAATGGTGGGGAGGATGCAAAAAGAATGCATATAGATTTAGAGACATTGAAAATGAAATTGTCATCATCCAATTCCACATCGGACTCTATCCAATATTCCCCTTCATTTGTCTCATACTCATCAGAAAAGTAGGGGATGAAGGAATTAGAGACATGGTCATCAGTGTCATGTGGCAATTCAGATGGATCTGAATGATGGTTATTTGGTTCAGATGGTTGGACAGGTATGTCAAGATGAGGGTTAATGGGATTAGAGGAGGATTCTAGCTTGTCATTGTTCCTTGGGAAAAAAGGTCTATCAGAGGCCAGATCAATTTTGAACATTTTCCAAAATCTTTGTTCGAAGGTAAGTTCCCCAAGTTCAAGGAACAAATCATCAAGGAAATAGTCACTTAGAGATCGTTGGGAGCCAAATTCCCACTCATGGGAGTCATTTTCTGTAAGGGATTCCTTAATGGTCTTGACACTTTCCGAAGCATTCATGCACTCACTCAAAAGTCCATTGGTACGTCGATCGTCATTGTCAGAAAATCCATACCCTAATCCAAGATACTTTGGTCATTTGGAAGGCTCTATGGGCTCTCTTTTCCTAGTTTGATTTCTACCAAGGCCACTAGTTCCATCGTATCCTTTTTCCTTCATCATGTCATATCCTTTTTCATATATCTTAATGGGTAATGAGGTAAGTCTTCTAGTTCTTTATAAAGCCATCCTATTATGTCGATAATGTCTTCATTATTCATGTCTCCCCATTTTATGAAAACTATCTTTGGCAGAACTTTGAAGATTTCTTTAGGTTCCATTCTGAAACATGGTCATCCATAGACCTTCAGAGACTTGGGTATTGTTGTGATGCTATATGTCATATTTAGTTTGAATTCTCCACAGCCTAGGTCCTAGATCTTGACATTGGCCTCAACCTTAGTAAGCGAGCTAGATGATGGCATGACAGAAGATCTGGAAGAAGTGGAAGTTGATGATGTGAGTTTGGACGGGTCATTTTATTTGGAAGAAAAAGGGCTTGATGCTTCTTGATTGATGGGCACTCGATGTTTAGAAATACCCCTAAGATTGGCGCAATATTGAAAAGGGTCAGGGTCTCCATATATGGTGATTTTTGTGTCATCAAAGGGAAATTTCAAGCATTGGTTATATGTGGAGGGAATGGATTTGAGGGCGTGAATCCATAGACGATCGAGTAAGATGTTATAAGGTAATTCAAGATCTAGGAGTTGGCAAGTTGTGTCCACAATGACTAGTCCCACTCTGATAGGAAGGGAAATAACACCTCAAGAAAAATGTTCTTCGTCATCATATGATTTTATGACTATGCTCTTTATTGCATCCATGCAAGCATCATAAAATCCTAGAGCCTTAAGCAATTTTAAGGAGCATATGTTCAATACTCCTCTGCCATCTACTAAAACTCTCTTGACCTTGTGCTTATGGATGAAAGTTTCGATGTGTAGTGTGTCATTATGACCTTGGTCTTGGGGATGAATAATCTTGATCAGAAAATGTTACATGGTGAGGGGTAGTGAGGTATCCCACCATGGTCTCAAATTAGTTGACATCAATGTCTTGCGGGATGGAGGACTCTTGCAAGGTTTTGCAAAGTATAGCTTTTGGGCGGGAGAGATGTGAAGCAACTCGAGTATGGAAATCTGTGCAGGGGTTTTTCTGAGCTGGTCTATAAGTTTAAAGTGACTCTTAGGTTTCCATTTCTTCACGGACAAGCTAGATTGATATTGCTTAACAACTGGACCAAGTATTGTGATTTTTGGCTATCTAGCAGGAGGTGAACCAGCTATGGTGACCTTGCCACTTTGAGTGGTGGCATTGCATTGAGTTGCTCTTTTGATTGTGATGTATTGATGCACTCATCATCAGTTTGGACATTGTTAACAATAGGTCCACCAGAATAGTCATATGTGGGGCAGGATTAATTGGCTTGATTATTATTAGTCTTAGGACCTGATGTTGAAGCTTGATTAGAACCATGGTCTTGCAGTGGGTTCTTATGAATGGTATGGTCAGCATTTGATGCAAATTGTGGCCCACCCAATTCAATAATTAGACTTTCAATAAGATCTTGCACAATATTTCTTAGTTGTTGACAAGAGGACGTCTTATGCCCCTTAGCCCGGTGGTAATCACATAAAGCATTATCATCCCACCATGATGGTTTAAACTACCCTGGATCATACAGCTTGGGTTCCTCAAGTGTGATGATACCGTTTTGGAGGAGTTTCTTAAGGACATCCTCAATTGGTTCTCCCAAAGTAGTGTATGTCATTTCGGGAATTATCTTGTCTAGTGAGATTGTCCTTTATTTTAACTATTTTTACCATTTTGGTTGTTTGGAGTGACATTGGTGGGGGGTGTCAATATTGTCATTAGTTCATTTTTTGGTTGAACCCCTTTTAGAGTAAGTACCGGACCCATGGTGTTTACAACTTTAGCATTGACCACACCATCATTGGTAACATGTTTATTTTTGACCCAATACTTATTTTTTTAGTAGGTCAGTTTGTGTTTGTGTTTTTAGGACCATATTTTAGCTCTCCTTTTGCAATAAGATCTTTCTCAACCTAGACACCCTTTTTGACTAGGTATGTGAAATTTGTGCAGCAATGAACTTGCAATCCATATTTCAAGGGGCCTAGAAGTGTTTGAACAAACATGGAACCTTTTCTTTTTCAGGTATGTCAATGTGGCAATGGCTTGCTAGACTTCTCCATCTTTGGAAGAATGGGATAAAATTCACCAGCATCTTCTTGTGTGAGAGTGAATAATCTAGTGATAGAGGTTTCCATGTCAATGTTATACACATAATTTTTTATGAATTTGTGTTTAAGTTCATCTCATGTTTGTATCCCTTTTTGAGTGGAGAACCATTCAAGGGTAGGCCCTACAAGACTTTTGGAGAATAGTCTCATTAATTACACATGTTCATAGGCAATGTCCATACAATGGGTTGCAAATTCTTGAACATGTTCAATAGGATTTTTCTTTCCTCTGTATTTGGTAAATTTTGGTGACACATATCCCAAAGGAAATGGCGGCATGTATAGATTTGTATCAAAAGGATATACGCATGTCATATGACACTTGTGATTCTTGTCAAATATTTGCATATATTCTATAGTCTTTTGTAATTGAGCAACATGGGTTATCAAGGCATCAATTGTAGGATTATTTGTTGGACCATACATTGGAGTGATCAGTAAAGCATGGGTCCCCATTTTTTGTGAAGAGATGTTGGTGTTTTGTTGTGGGATGTGTTGTTGTGTGTATGATGTGTTTTGGTTTGTGTGTTGTTGGTTTTGAAAGTTTGGATTGGGGATGTGTTGATGGGTGTGAATATGGGATGAGTATGTCAGAATGTGTCTTCTAGTTATTTGAGTCAAAATTTGGGGAATATGGTGACCATGAATGTTTTGGTGTCCGAATGATGCCAAATGTTGCGTGTTCTAATTTTCTTGTCCCGAATGTTGAAATTTTCCAAGGGAAATATTTATGTTTTATCCTTGGGAGGGATTGGTATTAAACTGTGTTGATGTGTTAACATTGGGTTGTGGTCCTTGAATAAATACATGTCGTTTACTTCCTCCCAAGGGGTTGAATGATGTACCCATGAGAGGGTTTGATGAGGATGCACTCATTGTACTAGATGTTGTTGTGAATAGAGGATTTAAATGGCTTGATGATGCACCCATGGCACTAACCGAAGTGGTAAATAGAGGATTGGAATAACTTGCCCACATTGATGAGGACCCAAAGGTGGCTCCAATCGATTGTGATGATATTGTGGATGTTGTTGGCACTAATTGTGAGATGGGTTGTATTTCTCCAA
Source organism: Sequoia sempervirens (assembly GCA_007258455.2). Classification (NCBI taxonomy): domain Eukaryota; kingdom Viridiplantae; phylum Streptophyta; class Pinopsida; order Cupressales; family Cupressaceae; genus Sequoia; species Sequoia sempervirens. The sequence goes on along the minus strand of VDFB02135675.1, from coordinate 19,216 downwards.
TGGATGTTGGATTGATCGTATTAGGATTGTTATGATTATTGGAGTTAGCACTAATGGTGCTTGTGATAGTTTGCGTAGTGGCACCAACAAAAGTATTGCTTATGTTGTCTTGAGGTTGACTATTATTGGACATGTTTGTATTGTTGACATTATGGTCAGGTGATGTTGGTCTCAAAGTATTCATGTCAAAGCCACATGGTAACTTAACCCCTTGGTCCAAAAGCATGGCTAGATACCTTTGAGGGTCATGTAAGACTAAGTCTTCAATGAAATTGGCTACATCAGTATTTTGTGCTATAGCTTCTAAGTCCTTTGTGTATACATGTCCATGTTGATGTCTTTGTATGAATGGTTTGAGTGGATTATGTCATAAATATGGCATGTTCGTGGAATATTATATGTTCACATTGCTAAATGGGTCAGCAAAAGTCTAGTTTTGGTTTATGTCCCAAATGTTTTTGTCGATGTTGGAATTGAAATCTTGTCCAAAGTTTTCCACTTGTCTTTTCTTTCTTTGAAGTCTAGTTTCCACCATAAAAGGAAATTGCTCAAATGAGGATAATGACAACTAAATGCAAGGATGACACTAGCCTATGTTTGTCTTTTTGTGATGAAGGATGACAATGCAAGAATATGTTTTTGGATTTTTATTTTATTTTTTTAATAAGGGATGCAATATGACAATTTTGTCTAAAGGAAATGACTAATGCTAAAGGATAATGAAAAACTAGGATGACAAGTTATGACACTATTTTTTTTTGTATTTTTGGGAATAAAGGATGTCAAAGCAAGGTGATAATGACGTTTGTCCTAGGAAGATGAATTAATGCAAGGTGACAAGGATGTCAAAGCAAAATTGCCAAATGAGGACTAGAATTAATGTAAAGTCTAGGTGCAAAATGAGGACTAGGATAAATGAAACTTGGAGAAAGGTTTGCCTAACCACTCTAAGCTTGACCTATGTCTCAATTTTGGTTATCAAAGGACTTGCTAAGGGGACTAAGTGACAAGGTCAAAATGATGAGTGAGCCTTCCTAACTAGACTGTTGAGTTTGAAGTTCTCACAAAAAGGACAATGACTGAAAAGGGTAATGATGACTAAGTCCCAAGATAACCTACTTTTGAAAATAATGATTTTGCAAAGTATAGTGAGTTATCCTACTCCAAAGTCTACAAAGATGAAACCTAAGGACAAATTTATGTTGGAAATGATGATTATGAAGCCTAGGGAATACAACTAAAATTTGGAGAATTAAACCCTATGATTAAAATGCAAGCTAGTGGATGCAAATGATGAAGAGTTTGAGCAATTTTAGTTTTGGTTTCTGATAGTGACTTTTAAGAAAAACATGTTTGACAATAGGAAAAAATGTGTGGAATTTGAATTTTAGTCTGTGACAAGACTTTGTTTCTACCAGGAAAATGCGTCGCAGGAGGTAGAAAATGTGTTGCAGTGTATAAAATGCGGTTCAATTTATCAAATGTGGTTCTACAGATAGCAATTACGGCTTAGTATGTCGAATGCGGGTTTTTGAACAGCAAATGTGGTGCACTATAGGAAAATGTGTTGTTCAAAGAAGCAAATGTGTTTCAATAGAGCAGATGTGTTGCATAGACTGTCAAATGTAGCACAAAATAGCGAATGTGTTTTAGCAGTTGCAGTGCAGAATGCAAAAGTCTAATTTTTCTAATGTTTTGGTCAAAAATATGAATTGTTTGAAGTTTTTTTTTTTTCCAAGATGTGTGAATGTTGTTTGCTTTGTTTCAGTATCTAGAAAACACTTGGCACAAACGATATTTTAATTGTAAACAAACACAAATAAGACAAGCACAATCTTATGGTCAAGCCATGACAATATCCGCTAGATTACACGTGGGTTTCCCCAACCACATATCCTTAGTGTGTGAATTTAGAAGCTTAGTTACATAGGCTCCCCCTTACAGTGCACTCTCTTCTCAGGCCAACCCCCATGAAACTCCCATGGCAGATTGATCACCTCTACTAAAGTCTGTGAAGATGTGGATGCCTTCACAACGATCATTGTTATGCTAGCAAATAGAAGGTTTTTGGCCACTACACAAGAGTATTTATTTTGGGACCCCCATTCAAGTGGCCATACATGGGGCACAAGATTAATCTCTATTTAGGAGGCACTCTAGCCTGAAGAGGTTATGCTCAATAGGGTGTTGGGGAGTACTACTTGGTCTGTATGACACATCTGCACTCGTAATTCTAGGCTTTCCCTTAGGATTCACTTTCATATACCAGTCGGGGTAGCTTGGATTTAGCTCCATTACGGGTTTGACTTGCCTTGGGGTGAGTACTTTTTCACACCAAGGCAAGCCTAAGTTCTAGAGGCAATAACCATTTCTCTTACACCCAGGATCGCATGAATGTACAAGGGGAGAGGATACTTCAGTTATTGCATCAAGGTTACACAAAAATAAGGTGGGTTTGGCTTTCTGATCACCTAGATTACACAATGTGAGAGCATAGTCACCTACCATCTTCAAGCACAATCAAGCAGAATAAAAGACATGTTCATTTTAGTGCACTAAATGAAATGTTTTCTAATCTAAAAATATGCAAGCACAAAGCTTCAAGTTTATATTTCTTAGACAAATGAATTTGCAAAACCACATATTAGTAGTTTTAACAAATTGTCTTGGGCCCACAAAATTTAAGTTCCAAACACTACAAACAATGATTAGTAACCAGAAAACACCTATTCTAGTCAGATTATAGAAAAGAAAACTAGAATGTAAAAGGAAATATGGAAAACCCGAATGCAAAAAGGAAGAAATTATTACCAGGAAAATACGTCACAGTACAGCGAATGCATTGCTCTATGTAGCAAATGCGGCTTGGTTCTGCATTCTGGAGTTTGACGAGTAGATGCGTTGCGAATATCATATGCGTTGTTTGGGATGTCGAATGCAGCTCGGTCTGTCAAATGTGACTTTTTGAATGGCATATGCAGCACAACAGAGCTATTGTGTTGTTTCAACCTAGGAATGTGTCACAACACAGTAGATGTGGCATGATAAGAATCAAATGCGGCATTCCATACATGTGCCTACAAAAATAACAGAAAAAACCAAAAACCATATGGAAACTATAGAAGAAAAAATGTCGGGTTCACCAATGTATCAATGGGAATTTTCCTAAGGTTAGCATAATTAAAGCATAAGCACAAAACCCAAAGAAAGCTATAAAGCACAAAGAAGGAAGGATAAAAAAAATTATTATACCAGATAATCCTCGAAGCCTCCATGAATCACCTCCATAGAACCTTCTAACTTTCTAAAAATATGTGATAGTTGCCCTCAGAATTAGTGTGTGAGCAATGACTATGACTAAGACAATGTCCAAAGCAAGGTTTGAAGGATTTGGAATGACAAATGCTATGCTATCATGCAAATGATAAACATTAAATTAATGCCTAAATTATGCCAAAATAATGCCACTATGACTATGCCTATGACAAGAAATGCCTAAGATTCAATAAGCAAAGATATCGAATAAAAAAATGCTAAGAAGTCTAAGTATATGCATTGTCAGTCTAAAATAAGAGCAAAATTGGCATTTTATAGAAAATGCAATTTTGGATGGACAACCAAGATTAAAAGTTGATGAAAGCCTAACATCAGTGGTCAAGATTGCATGTGACAACCCATAATTAGGGATAGGGAAAAAATATGAAATGAGTGGCCAAGATGTCATTTGAGAAAATCAAATCGATAGTCGAGAATAAATGTGACAAGAGGATAGAAAATGAAAGATTTAGAAAATCAAGAGGAAAAGATGGAAAGAAATATAAGATTTGGAAAATCAAAAATTTTAGCAATTATTGGATTTATGGAAGAAGATTACCAATTTTGAATTAAAATTAATTCAAAAATATGGATTTTCATGATAGTAAATAATTGACTTTTAGATTATTTACTAAAAGGAGTGTCTTAAATAATTAATTTTATTTAAAATGAGGGAAATCTCAAATGAGACAATAAAATAATTAAAGATAATTATTTAATTTAGAGAATGTGACTAATAATTAAATAAATTAATAATCTATTTAATTATGAGAATTAGTGACATATTAAATAAATAAATAAAATTCATTTATTTAATAATTAAATAAACTAAGAAATTTATTTAATTATGGGAAGATAGTAGACGATTAGTGACATATTAAATAAGTAAATAATCATGAAGAATAAAGACATTAATTAATTAAATAATTATAAATTATTTAATTAACAGATGAAGGACCATAATTAAAATGTCTTAATTATGCTAGGAAGAATTATGTGAAAAATAGAGCTTGTAGGCCTAGGTCATTTTTAAGTGTCTACATATAGGATCAAATTTAGGGCACCACTTTTGTACATAGATCAAGTAACCATGCATCGACTAGAGGCCACCTTGAAGTACTTTCTCCCACTCCTTTGCTAAAATAAAAATAGCTATAAATAATTCCTTCAGTAGGAATTTCACAATTTCCATTTTCACCATGCCATATTTTTTTATGTTTCTACATCAATTAATTATCTCAAAGGTTATAGCAACAAAGGAAACAACTATGTTTTAGTACACACATTTTAATATTTATTTAAAAATATATTACCAAAATTGAAGAAAAATATATCCATGCACTAAAGTTTGACATTATAAATACACACAAAAATTTGGAAGGAAAAAAAAGAATTTACTATAAAGATTGGGTCTCATGTAACTTCATTTTTAGCATTTTATCAGCAACTAAATTATAGTTTAAATTTAGAAAAACTATATTTAAACAAGTTTTTAAATTTTTCAAAAAAATATAAACACAAAATTTACTAAAACTACACATTTTATTACATCATATTTCAAAAAATATATGCCACTTTTTAGTGATTCAAGTTTAAGATTTGAATTAGTGTTAGTCATTTCTTTTATAAAAACTAAGACAAAATCAAACAAAAAATTAGAAAAGCAAAAATAAACAAAAGTCAAAAAATTAGGAAAACAAAAATAAACAAAAGTCATTTAAAGCCTAAGGAAGTCTTTTCATACAATAATAATTTAAAAGATAATGTTATTTTAGATCCTTTCTTATCCTCCCTAGGTAGGAAGGATGAGCCTCCTTAAATGGACAAAAGGACTTTTGCTCAACCAAACATTGAGCCAATTAAAAAAGGTGATAAATAAGCCTTAATGGAACACAACTATGATAACACCTCCAATAGCTCAAAGTTTGTTGAAATGGTTGAGAACACCATGGGAGGTGGTTTATGTGATAGCTCGAGGAAAGAGGCTCTTCATGATCCAAAGTCAAGCTTGAACAGAGTTTCGGAGATTAAATTGTCACCTTCCCATATATTAATACCAATATAGAATCAAATCCTATAAAAAATTTAAAAATGATAAAAAGAAGGGTTAGACAAATTTGATGAATTCTCTATGAAACAAAATAAAGTTGTTAAAGGAAGAGGTAATATAGAAAAATAGAAAGGGGCTCTTACCATAAAAGTAGTAACAAACTAAAAGAAGAATAATTAGGTCTAAATGATTTGATACTTTTAAGATTAATTCATATGAGCCTCAAGACATGGAAGATGATGCATCTTAAATGCAAAAGTTGGAATATTGAGGGTCTAGAATCTCCTGATAGAAAATACATAATAAGAAGATATTTGAATTTCTAAAAAAAAAAATATATTGTGCTTTTACAAGAAATTAAAGCTACTAATTTCACATTTGAAAATAACCTAAAATTATTATGGAAAAATGTCACATATTTCTCCAAAAATGATAAGGGTGGTGTGGCTATTTTGTTAGCTAATCAGTTGGCTAAATATGTGATTAAGACCAGTGTATCTCCTTGCTTTAGGGTAGTGTGGGTTATCTCTCCTTGCTTTAGGGTAGTGTGGGTTGTCATAGAAAATATAGCCAAAAAATTAGTGTGTGCTCGATGTATGTAGCCAATGATTACAAGGAAAGAATTAACCTATGGAAATGGCTCAATAATCTACCTAATATCCCCTCGCTCATAGGGGGAGATTTCACATGGCTGATAGGGGGAGATTTCACATGGTAGAAAATCCGCAAGACAAAATTGGTGGGTTGGATTTAGATTGGAAAGAGAATGAGAATAATTTTTGGGATAAAATGAAATAAAAATTAAAGCTTTATGACCCCTAGGAAGGGGGAAAAAGTACTTTTAATTTGCTATCTGGTTTACCTAGTGTAATGCATAAAAGGGTAACAAAGGGATCTAATGTTGATTAGATAAATTCTATGAAAATAGGGAATTCTTTTTTTTTAAACAAAATTGAAGAAGAAACAAAGGTAAAGTTTTATCTTGTACACTTAGATCATCATCCTATTAGTTCTAAAATTTTATTAGCTAAGAAAAGTAACCAGAAAATGAGCTAAAGTCCAAAATTCATCTTAAACTCCAATCTTTTGAAAGATGAGGATTGTGATAATGGTATTTTTACTCTAAGAGAAATTAACAAATGGTTACTAAAAAATGAATCTTAAATTAAAAAATGGAACCAAAATATTAAAGCTTGGACTAACTTTTTCAAATTTTGGGGGAAAAAAGCAATTTATCTCAAGAAAAAGAATATATCATCCAAGAAAACTTCGTTGACCTAGAATCAAACCTTCAAGACAACCTTGAAAAAGGAGAACTGGATGAGGAATGAATTCTCTACAAAAATTTCTTAAGAAGCCTTCAAACTAGGAAAATTCAAGGTCAAGGAAAATGGAAAAAAATGAATTGGTTAAGTAATGGGGATAAAGGCTCAAAATTATTTTTTAATTAAATTAAATAAAAAAAGTATTAACGAAAATATTGAATGTGTTTGGGATGGATACAATCCACTCTCTAACCCTGAAAATATGCTAAATCAGTTTAACCTCTATTATTAAAAATATTTTCTCCTCTAAACACCAAGGGGACCTCTCATGTCAAACTAGATCTAGTTGAAAAAACCGATTCCCAAATTAATTAAGTTACGATCATCAAATTGAAAGAAAAATAACTAGAAATGAAATTGAACTCACAATTCAAACCTTCAACAATGATAAATCTTTGGGACTTGGTAGCCTGCCCATTGAATTTTATAAAAAAATATTAATTGGATTGTTGAAGATTTATTACTTGTTTTTAATGAAGCTATAGATAAAGGCTCAATGGGAAAAGTGATAAGCAAAGGTATAATAAAAATAATTCCAAATGAAGGTATAAAACCTTGATAAAAAATTAGAGGTCAATAACTCTCTTCAATGTATCTTCTAATATCCTAGCAAAAAAAATTGCTTTAAGATTGAGGGGTATTCTCCCATGAATTATTCAATGCACACAAATGGGTTGTATAAAAGGGAGATGCGTCCTTGAAAACCTTATAACTAGTTGGAAAGCAATGGATTGGGGAAGAATTCCAAATCAAAATTTTCGCATGCTCTTCCTAGATTTTGAAAATGCTTCCGAAAAAATTTAATGGCCCTTTTGATGGAGGCTCTTATGCTTTTGTCTTTCCAAAAGGAATTATACTAGTACTTGCAGCTAGGGGAGCTCGAAGGAAACTGTCAATAGTCTTTTATAATTAGCTGAGCGTTATTGGGCTGTCTTTACACATATCATTGAAACCAACTGCAGTATTATTATGCTATTTTCCTGGTTCAAATTGAAAGTGGAAATCAAGGCGAGAACAAAAATGAGACTGCAATTAGAGCATTCATTTGAAAAAAGCAATTGGAGCATTCATTTCAAACTTGGGTTCTCAAGGGAGGCATGATGTTAATGCTAGGAGAGTACTGTACTCTTTGTTGATCTCACAAGTGAATGATGTGCTTCCCAGAAATTCAAGTGAATAATGAGATATAAGATACTACATAACAGAAAGTCAAATTAATTAATATTTTTTCATAAAATACTAAGAACTATAAGCACCCCATAAATTAGAACATTAAAGTGATGGTTAAATTCTTATAAGCACCCCATAAATTAGAACATTAAAGTGATGGTTAAATTCTTATATCTGTTCACCATTCCACATTCCAGGATATATTATTTACCCATTAATATTCAACTAAAGATACAAAGTAACTATTATGAAGTCTTCTAAATTAAATCCATAATCCGCGCAAACTATCTTCCAAACATGCCAAAAATAGGAATCACACCACCATCAACCAAGTTCAAGCAGCCAGTTATCCATATTGATGTTTAGCCACATGGTGATGTCCAATGCTTCAGGAAAAAGCCATTATCGATAGATCAATTAAAAATCTTGTATTGCTGGAGTGGATAAAATTGCAGCTACGCACCTACTTCAGATTATTTGATATAATCAGTATTAAAACCATCAAAGAAGACTACTCAGGTAGTTACCATCCAAGCAAATAAAAAGCTACAAGTCTTAACTGTACTAAGGGAATCAATGCATCAAATATCTTGGAAGCAGAAAGGAAACGTTGGGATTGGTTTCAAGAATATGAGATGGGATTGAGACATTCTGAACCAATGTTAAAAATCAGCATCATAGATAATTGTTTTTAATATATTGAGTATTAAAGCATCTGAAAAAGGGCCTATAATGAATACTGACACCTTTACTGGTATATCAATTGTTATCTCTTAGCAAACAGAGGGTATCATTCTCTTGTAAATTTTGGTAGGCTTTCAAATTCATCCATTAGCGATGTGTAAGCCGCAAAGTCTGAAATCAACCCAGTCTCGTTCTTCCAATCATTATTTGCACAAGCATGTTTGCCTTTCGTGTCTGGCCTTTTTTGCAAAGCCCATTGATTAATGGATCACACCAGGCACCATTCCACTATGTTGCATCTCATTGAATAGCTTACACCCTATTTTTGCAGGTACCCATCTGGAATCACACCCCATCGTTTCATCTCCTCAAACTACTTACACGCTTCCTCCAACCTGCCTTCCTTGCAATATAAAATGTCTCATAAAGAACATTTGAAAGGCCACATTTGAAATACCCCTCTTGACTATAAATAGAAGCATCCGAGAATAGATATATATAGAAAAAATTAACAATTATAGAATGCTATCATTGCCACAGAAATAATGTTCAAGGATTCTAGAATCAAAATTGTTGTATTATTTTTTGCTCATTTTCCTCTTGAATTGGGTATCTTGAGATGTATCGTATAAGGGAAGATCCTGAGTTGGGTACATTTGGAAATATTTCATTAAGAGAAAAGCCTGAATTGGTATCTTGGAAACTATCATTTCAGAGCACATCTTTAATCAAGTGTAATCCACCATCTTTGGGGATACTATCGATTGATGAAAAGCATATTTGTTGCACCTCCAAATCATTGGCCTTTTCCAAAATTGAGTTTACTGTGGATTGAACCCCAATAGTTTGAAACTGATTTAAAGGAGCAATGGATATATAGAGCAATGGATATATAGAACTACTATGGAATTGCAGGCATGAAGTTGGAAGTAGAGTCTGTGCTACCATACTCTTCAATCTACTCACATTGAATGAAAACCATATCTAAGAATATTTCATTTAACTTCATCCCTTCTGTTTTCTAAGAATATTTCATTTAACTTCAACCCTTCTGTTTTCTAAGAATATTTTATATGATTTTTTTTAGTTGTAGATTTGAAATGATTCTGTATAGTTGGAAGGTTTTATATGGAGCGATGACTACAAAAACTAGTAATCGAAAATGATTTCATGAAAATTTTATTTCAAGTGAAAAACTTATATATTTAAATTATTTCATTTAACTTCATCCCTTCTGTTTTCTAAGAATATTTTATATGATTTTTTTTAGTTGTAGATTTGAAATGATTCTGTATAGTTGGAAGGTTTGATATGGAGCGATGACTACAAAAACTAGTAATCGAAAATGATTTCACGAAAATTTTATTTCAAGTGAAAAACTTATATATTTAAATTTTACATTATGACTAAACTGACAAAAGGGACCTACGAAATATATAGAAAACATAAAAAAAGTAAAACTTATATATTTAAATTTTACATGAATTTTATGACTAAACTGACAAAAGAGACCTACGAAATATATAGAAAAACTTTAAAAAAGTGACTTACAAAGAATATATGAATTGGTTGTGGCCAATCATATGACTCTTGTGTAAAGTAATCTCTACAATAGGTATATCTCTTCATGTAAAATATTTAAAAAGAGAATTCTTGTTATACATTTATTTCATATAAAAAAATTTGTATTACATGAATGTATATGTATAATCATTTTAATTTAAATAAAAATATAAATACAATTTTTTTTATATGAATTTGTTATTTACAATAAATTTATTTCAATAAGGTATATCTCTTCATGTAAAATATTTAAAAAGAGAATTCTTATAACTGGCTTTCCAAATTGATTTATTATACATTTATTTTATATACAAAAAAATTTATTACATGAATATATATGTATAATCATTTTAATTTAAATAAAAATATAAAAAAATTATATAATCATTTTAATTAAAATATAAATATAAATACAATTTTCTTTATAGATCAATAGAACAAAATATAATAGTGTCTACTATATTTATATGTTTATGAGAAGATATGAGAAAATAACATCTTGCTTGTTGTTTATATTGATATTATTTTGCATAGACGTATCTACATAAACACATACCCACACATAAATTTTCATAGAAATCTTGATGAATCTATTATAAAGAAGTATAATTTATGTTTTTCTATATATTGGAAATAAAATGATCAAACATCATATCAGATACCTGAAAAGAAAGGCCATTGAATGAAAACCTGGCAGTTTATTTTTCTTATCAATTTATTCTCAATCTTTTCGCCATCCTTTGACTTAAACATGTGCACATAAAATTAGCGCTGCATTACATTTAATATCTTCTCATATACCTAAAATAAAATTATTAACAGAAAAGCAAAGAATATCAATGAAGACATCTATTGGTAGCCCTATAGACAGCAGACTTGATTGACAAGTCTGGTTGAAACAAGTGTTGCACAATTTCACTACATATGAATGTAGTGTGAGCTGCATGTCTTCCACGTTTCGCTTTGAGGGTGTTGCACGTTGGATATGCTTTCCTCTCTATCATGAACAAGCACTATTTTCATCTAAAAGGCTGCAAAAATTGTCTGGAGCTCAAGAATCTAGTAGCTCCAAAACTGCAAAATTTGTAGATAGAGCTGTCGTTCATTAGGAGTAAATTGAAGGAGCAACTGTAGGGAGATTGGTTTTTGATTCATCTCATTTTTTTATTTTTTTTATTTTGGTAGGCTTTCGTAATATTTCTCCTTCGAATTCTGCCCATTTGTTTTCGTGGCCATGATTGACAGCATGACACAGTCTGTGCAGTGAAGGCCAGAGGCAGAGGAGGAATTTTCACACACAGTAAATAGTAAAACATAAAATATTATTTTCAACACACAGAGCTGCTGCTCGTAATTTTCTATTTGCTCACATTCACCTTCTTCTCATTCTCCTTCACTTTCCTCTGTTAAAAAATAAATTACAATTACCAAATATATGCTTCAGGTAAAAAGTCACGTGAAAGATTTTCACGGATGAGAAAGCCCGAAATTACAATTTAAATTCAAAATCACCTAACTAATTTTTCCCCCGTCAAAATGCATTTAATACAATGTCCTTTTCATAATATTCAAACTTAAATATTAATTCACTGGCGGTGGCGGCTTTCTCCATAGTTCCCCGCGGTATCGCGATGGTTAAAATCTTGATTGCGATATTGCGGGCAGCGGTTAGTTGACGGCCCGATAAACGGCGACGGTTAAAAATAAAACAAGCTTTTACTGAGTCTCCCGTGATATCGCGATGAATATTTTATTGATTGCGATATAGCAGGCATTGGCTGGAGTGATGTCAGGCGGTTGAGATAAAACAAAAAGACTACGGAAGTCTCCACGGTATCGCAATGGCTAATTTATTGATTGCGATATAGCGGGTAGTGGTTGGCGGGGACGGCGGCAGTTAGGGTTAATATTCCAACACTCCCCCTTAAGCATAACTGCGCTGTCCACCATGTCGAATCTGTTCCTTTGAAAAATAAAATTATCTCTTCCCAGCGGCTTTGTAAAAATATCTGCACTTTGCTCTTCTGATCTGCAAAATTCTAAAAATATTTCACCATTGTTAATTAATTCTCTGATAAAATGATACCTGGTATCAATATGCTTGCTTCTCTTATGAAAGACTGGATTCTTTGAAAGAGCTATGGCAGAATTGTTATCACAGTAAATTTTTGTTGCCTCCATTTGTTCATTTTGCAATTCCTTCAAAATTCTTCTCATCCAAACTGCTTGACATGTTACACTTGTGGCTGCCACATACTCTGCTTCAGCTGATGAAAGACAAACTATTGGCTGCTTCTTTGAAGACCATGAGACAACTCCAGTCCCAAAATTAAATACATAACCAGACGTGCTTTTTCTATCATCAATGCTGCCAACACAGTCACTGTCTGTGTATCCTATGAGTTTGAACTCATCTGAACTTGAATACTTGATGCCAAAATTTCTTGTTCCACTTACATACCTTAAAATTCTCTTCCCTGCTTTCCAGTGGGTGTCTTTTGGTGTTTCCATAAACCTTGAAATCAAACTTACTCCATACATAATGTCTGGCCTTGTGGCTGTGAGATACATGAGACTTCCAACAAGCCTCTTAAACAAAGTTGGATCAACATTAGACCCTCTATCATCCTTGCTTAGTTTCAGACCTGTCACTGTAGGTGTTGGTGTTGGTTTGCACTTCATCATATTAAACCTCTTCAAAATGTCATTTGCATATTTTGACTGTGAAATAAAAATACCATTTTCATTTTGATTCACTTCAATGCCTAAAAAATATTTCATCAGACCTAAGTCTGTCATTTCAAATTCTTTTCTTCATGTTTTGAATGCATCAATTGACAAATTGCCAGTGAAAATTAAATCATCCACATATAAGCATACTATTAGTATTTCACCTTCTTCATTCATTTTTGTATACAGTGTGGGCTCACTGCTACATCTATTAAATCCATTCAGCAAAAGATAACTGTCTATTCTGCTGTACCAAGCTCTTGGGGCTTGTTTTAATCCATACAGTGCCTTTTTCAATTTGTAAACTTTGTCTTCTTGACCCAAAATTTCATACCCAGGTGGCTGATCCATTACAAACTTCTTCTTTCTAAATAACCATTTAAAAGCTGACTTTACATCCATTTGAAATAATGCACTAATTATGCCTGAAATGTAAGCACGCTAAAATCATCCTTATAGTATCCAATCGTGTTGCTGTGCAAATGTCTCATTGTAACTTAATTCCGTGTCAAGGTGAATAGCCCTTTACAACCAATCTTGCTTTAAGCTTCTAAACTTCATCTTTTTCATTCAATTTGGTTTTATAAATCTATTTCACTCCAATAACATCTTTGTCTTTTGGAAGACTGACTAGTTCCCATGTTTGATTCTTTTCAATTGCTTCAATCTCTTCATCCATAGCACTTACCCATTTATTATCTTTGACTGCATCTTCAAAATGAACTGATCTTCTATTTGAGAATAAAATGCAAAAAGAGAAATTTGATCCGAATTGTTCTCACCTTCATTTTGCTCATATATATCTCTTATGCTTCGATTGCCTTCTACTCTTGCCAATGGTGGATTTGACATATCACTTGAACTTGTGGAATGTGAACCTGATGGTCCTGCTGTAGATGGTGTTTGTTGTCCTCTTGTTGGACTGCTTCCTTGAATGATTGAGGTTGTTCTTATAGTTGATGCTGGTGTCACTTGTGGACTACTTTGCTGAGTTTGAATGGGAGTGGGAGGAGTCACAATAGTTGGAATATTTGTTGATGCTGGAACTTCATTCTCCTCTTGAGGTATACTAGCTGAAATATTGACTGCCTTCTCTATACTCCATCCCATGCTTCATCTTCTACAATTGGTATTACATCTCTACTGCATTATAACTTTCTTTGTTGTTGGATTATAAAGTTTATATGCTTTGGATTCTTCACTGTATCCAACAAATATACATTTTTCTCCTTTTTTATCTAACTTCCTTCTCAATTCATCAGGCACATGTGCATATGCAACACATCCAAATACTCTTATGTGAGTAACACTATATTTTCTCTTTCCCCTCGGGCCCATGCTTCTTTAGGTACCATATTCATAACACTTTTGGTTGGACACCTATTCATTATATAGGTTGCACAAGATATTGCTTCTGCCCAATATTCATTTGATAAATGTTTTGCTTTCAACATGCTTCTAGCCATTTCCATGATTGTTCTCGTTTTCCTTTCAGCTACTCCATTTTGTTGAGGTGTGTATCTGGTTGTGAATTGCTTGTGAATTCCATGATCCTTGCAAAAATTAAAAAATTCTCTTGAAATATATTCACCACCTCTATCTGTTCTCAACACTTTAATATAATAACCACTCTGTTTTTCAACCAAATTCTTGAACTCGACGTAAAATGTGATCAAACACTTATTTTTTCTCACATGAAAATAACAAAACCCATGTTTTTCTTGAATAATCATCAATGAATGTCAGAAAATAAAAACTACCACCTATTGAAGGTGTTTGCATTGGTCCACACAAATCTGAATGTATAATTTTCAAAGGGGCTTTTGCTCTAGTTGACTTTCCTGTTGGAAATGATTCTCTATGTTGTTTTCCTAATATGCACGCTTCACATACCCTTTCTGGTTTTTCTATTAAAGGTAGTCCCTTGACCATGCCTTTTCTATGAAGTAAATTTAAACTTCCAAAGTTGAGATGACCAAATCTTAGGTGCCATAACCAGTTTTCATCTTTTATCTCAGCTTGAAAGATTGTCTGCACTACTGCTGTAGTTTCTTCTCTACCCACTTGTGAATTCATTAATTGTTGTGCTTGAACATAATTTATATTCAAATCTGGCCTTATCTTTAAGGGAAACATTCTGTTGTTTGTCATTCTGACTTTTGCAATAAGTTGGTTGCTTGGGTATTTGTCTAAAATTGTGCACAGACCATTCTTGAAGGTTACTCTATACCCTTTTTGAACTAGTTGCCCTACACTCATTAAGTTATGTTTTAGACCAGGCACAAAATACACATCTGAAATATACTTTTTCTCCCCCTGTTTAGTTAGAATATTGACATCTCCATTTCCTTTGACTGACACTTTGTTGTCATTACCTAATGTAACATCAGACTTTACATTCTCATTTAAACTTGAAAACATTTCTAGATTCCTTGTCATATGATTGCTACAGCCTGAATCTAAAAACCATACATCTTTTCATTTGCTTGAGCAACATTACAAGCTAAAAACATTGTTCTCTTATCTGAATCCTGATTTTGACCTTCTCTTGAAAAATTTGCATTTTGTCTATTATTATCATACTGCTTCTTTCTACACTCATTCATATAATGCCCATATTTTTTACAGTAGTGACATTGGACTTGAGATTTATCATACCTTTGATTTTGTGACTGATTCTGTGTTGAGTTTTGGCTTGAGCCTTGATTGCTGCATCTTCCATTTGAACTTGATAGACTGTATTTTTCACCTTTGTAAGTGTTTCTTCCTCTTCCTCTTGATCTACCTCTACCTCTTCCTTGACTGACTGAAGCCTGAGTTTTGAAAGCATGCTCCAGTGATGTATCTAATGACCTCGTTAGCCTGTGTTCATGAGAAATTAGAGATACATACAACTCATCAACTAAGAACTGTGAGAGATTCTTTGTCTCCTCTATAGCAACTACAATTGATAGAAATTTTGTGGGAAAACTCCTTAAAATCTTTTTAACAATTCTTATATCTTCCAGATTCTCTCTATGAGACCTAATTTGATTAATCCACCCCAATGACTTTGGGTGTAGAATGAATCTGCATTCATTGTCCTTCATACATATTGTTTCAAAAATCTCTTCTCAAAGATTTGTAGCTTGCTGCTTTAACTTTTGCCATGCCCTTGATAAGCCGCTTGGAAGTATGTTCCATTTTGTTTGGACTTTGTTGGCAACGGAACTTTGGAAAAATGCTCTCATGTACAGCTTGAAATAGATAAAATAAAGCCTTTGAATCTTTCTTCCTTGTGTCTTTTAATAAGTCTTTCTCTGCTTGTGTTAAAGCATTGTATGCTACTGCATCTGCTGGCTCTGTAAATCCATTCTCTACTAAATCCCATATATCCTGTGAGCTAAATAGTGCTTTCATGGTAATTGACCAGTACTCATAATTCTTCCCATTAAACTGTGGAATTTGTGGGTTTGTCAAGCTTGTGCTTGCTGCCATTTTTGAAATTTACCCAGATAATATGCTTTGATCAAATTGACTCTGATAATCAAACTTGCTCTGATACCACGTGAAGGCCAGAGGCAGAGGAGGAATTTTCACACACAGTAAATATTAAAACATAAAATATTATTTTCAACACACAGAGCAGCTGCTCGTAATTTTCTGTTTGCTCACATTCACCTTCTTCTCATTCTCCTTCACTTTCCTCTGTTAAAAAATAAATTACAATTACCAAATATATGCTTCAGGTAAAAAGTCACGTGAAAGATTTTCACGGATGAGAAAGCCTGAAATTACAATTTAAATTCAAAATCACCTAACTAATATTTCCCCCGTCAAAATGCATTTAATACAATGTCCTTTTCATAATATTCAAACTTAAATATTAATTCCCTGACGGTGGCGGCTTTCTCCATAGTTCCCCGCGGTATCGCGATGGTTAAAATCTTGATTGCGATATTGCGGGCAGCGGTTAGTTGACGGCCCGATAAACTGCGGCGGTTAAAAATAAAACAAGCTTTTACTGAGTCTCCCGTGATATCGCGATGAATATTTTATTGATTGCGATATAGCAGGCATTGGCTGGAGTGACGTCAAGCGGTTGAGATAAAACAAAAATACTACGGAAGTCTCCCGCGGTATCGCAATGGCTAATTTATTGATTGCGATATAGCGGGCAGTGGTTGGCGGGGACAGCGGCAGTTAGGGTTAATATTCCAACATGCAGGATATGAGGTAAGTTACTTGCCACGGTTTGAGGGAGTTTTTTCTATCTGCTGTACAATTCTTAAAGCATAAAATACATAGTCTCATTCATATATCAGTAGAGTATGTTGTGACAAAAACAAATAAAGCTTTAGTAATGAGTAGAAAATAAACAGGACCATAGTTTATTGTCAGTAGGGAGATGGGTGGAGACTTTTCAAAAACCTAAAACATGATATTTTTGGGCATTATGTCAATCCAAAATTTGGTAAGAGATTCATAGCCTATGTTCAAACTATTGCGAAATGACAACTAAAATGCAGTTATATTTTTCTCATGTATTATTTTTTAAACCAGCATCCCAAAAATTGTCTACGAAAAGTTGTTTTTCATCACACCATTTGACTGCAACAAGTTTCACAGATATCAGTGGGTCTAGTTGCAGAATATGCACAAAATGGATTTGATGGTAAGGCTTGATAAAAAATTTAAACAAATAAAATTGACAGTTTAAAACCAGAATATTGACCATGCCACAATTAAGGGGACTCAAACATGGTTCATGGACTGCACAAAGCCACAGTTGCATTAAAAAAAAGTAAAAGTAATACAGCGTACATGTGGTGTTAGATAGAGAATAAATTGAATCTATTATTCAATAGTAGCTTTAAAGATGATGCCATGATCTTCACAAGCATTTGCTAGATACAACATACAGTTTGTTCCCTCCTCCATCAATCCAGGCATTTTACAAACCAATACAACCTCGTATTTATAGATTCCTATGCACAGTAGAGTTCTTCCAGGCTCGAAAAGAAATTCTATTAATAAAGGAAGCTGTCTTCACAGAGCTGATGGACTTGCAACTGAAACAGAGAGGCATATTTATAGAGGATTTTTTTCAGTGTGGAGTAGCTGGAGCGAAACATATCAACATCCTTTTGTCGAAGCAATACGTGGATGAATATTGAATAGGTGTCCAACCCTCAACAATAGTTCCAGACATGTGTGGTACAGCTGTTACCAAAATCTATGCAAACTAAATCCCCTGCTACTCACAATAAATAAGTAATCCTTCAAACGGTTCAAGCGGTTCAAGCAGTGCCAAACTGTAAAGTGATTGTATTAAATTATTTTATAACTGGACCAAAAGAAATCACGTGCCACAATGTTTTTCAGGCGTCCATTTAACGGCGTGAGATAATTTCCCGGTGAAAGCTCACACTAAATATTTAGCAGATTGATCCAAAAGAAATCTCGTGGCAGGATAGTGTAAAAGGTGGACAAAACAAAATATCAGAAGATTGCAATCTGATCGACAGTGATTACCGATGGACAAATTGCAAAAGACTGAATACCGATACCAGTGTGAGACAGCTTTCCGGCGTGAGACAACTATCCGGCTAAAAGCTGACACTATATATAGCCTATCGGCTAAATAAAAAGGGGAATACTCTACTATAGGATGCTAATGTTCGAATTGATTTGAATGGGGACTTTTCCCAACCCATAGCTATCCAAAGGTCGATAAGGAAAGGATCCGTGTTAGCCCCTGCATTATTTATGATTGTAGTTGAGGCCATCTACTGCATCCTTAGAGATGACTCAAATGCTCCAAAAGTTAAAGGTTTAAATATACCTAATAATCAAGAGATAATTTGCATATGATACTGCTTTATTTGTAGACATGGATAAAGAAAACATAGATATCTTAATGAAAAATAAATAAAAAATTAACCTCTTCTATGAGGCCTCTCGAGTGAAGTTTTACAAAAGAAAATATATTTTGTTGAATTGGTCGGACACCCCACTAGATTGATTTACTAGATATTGATTTACTAGATATGATATCCAATGGAAGGGGTCCAAGAAATAAAATAAGATACTTGGGTATCCCATTTGTAATTAGCCCAAACCTAAAAGAAATGTGGAATTGGATAAGGTACAAAATTGGAAAGTAAATTGATAGTTGGAATAAACTCTACTTAACCCTTGCAAGGAGGCTCAAAGTGTGCCAAAAAATTATCTCTTCATATACAATTTACAATTCACTAGCCTAGCTATTAAATAGCTATCATATAGAAGATATTAAAAAAACTAGGAACTTCCTATGGTTAGATGGGAAGTGCATAAAGAAAAAGTATGTTTTCAATTGGGATTGGTGTATTAGGAGTAAAGAAGTGGGTAGTTCAGG
>VDFB02135674.1:0-19225 GCA_007258455.2 Sequoia sempervirens | reverse complement strand
CAATATTTTTGTTGTTTTTTGACTTATGAATAAAAACACGAATCTGCTGTAGCAAACAATGCAATATCTGGAAAACCACTAATATGCAAACTGATCTAACAATGCACAAGCTGAAACAATGCTCAAAACCAAATGCAAACTCACAATTTACGCTATCTCATCACTAGTTGCTGTGTTGCAAGCAAGAAGCAATGCCCGAGCTAGGAGGCCTTCATTCCTCGAAGCAATCCAATACCATTCCGGCAGAGTAACAATACTGTAGACAAAAGATACTCAATTGAGGATCAAAGTCTTCCTTTTATAACTTTCGGTTGACTCTTCTCGAAACCCTAACCTTCTCTTAAGAGTCAAACCCTAATCCCAAGAGATGGCGTCCTTTTCTTCACACCTTCAATTTGACTTCTTTAATTAAATTCCTCACTTAAATCAATGCCTCCCACTTAAAGGCTTGAATTGACTTTAATAAATATAAAATAATCTTTAATGAAGGCGCCACCCTCAAAAGACCACTTTTCAAAACAACATGAAGTCAATAGACTAGGCCAAGGGGGTCAACGTCAAAATATAACATTAAAACGTGACTTTTAATTAAATAGCTCAACTTATCTCTCCAATTGTGCCTCGAAGCTATAAATGAGCAAGCCAACTGATCAAACTAAAGTAGGAAGTCAACCATGCCGAACCCAACTATAAAACTGCCAGAAAAAGAATTTACTAAAAATAGTAAATTCCTGAAGATGCTCAGAATGCCAAGAAGAACATACCATTGCAAAGCTCTCAGAAAACCCAGAAAGAATCCGCTATTGAAACAATCAACTCCGAGCCAGAACATCCTTCAAAATAGGAAACCCTAATTTTACCTTCTAACTAGCCTACGGGTCTCCGGAATAGGCCAACGGTCACAGAAAAGATCAGGCTTGAGATGGGGACATTACAGTCCGTCCTCCCCAAGATTGCTTGTCCTCAAGCAATTGCAAACCTGGATGTTGCAGAACCTCATCATTCTCCAAAGTTGCATCCTCCAAAGGCAAATTTTTCCACTTCACCAAGTATTCTCTGATTGTTCTTTTCCTCAAAGAACGTTCTCTGAAATCAAGTATCTCCTCAGGAATTAGGACCAACTGTCCTTCATCCAAAGGTGGCAACTGTGATGAAGCAACCACATTATGTCCAAGTGCCTTTTTGAGGCGAGACACGTGGAAGACATTGTGCACTCTGTTGTCAGAAGGTAGCTCCAACTCATAAGCTACTGCCCCAACTTTTCTGATGACCCTGAATGGTCCGTAGAAGCGAGGTTTGAGCTTCTCAGCTCCACTCTTCTTGAGAGTAGACTGTCTGTAAGGCTGTAATCGGAGATAAACCATATCCCCAACCTCGAAAGAATGCTCAACACGCCTCTGATCAGCATACAACTTCTGCTGATTTTGTGCAATCTGCAGATTGTTCTTCAATGATTTCATGATGTCTTGACTCTGCTGCAGTAAGTCTTTGGCCTGGGGAGCTTTGCTATCGCCAAACACCAAATCAACAAAGCTAGGTGCTTCATACCCATAGAGAGCCAAGAAAGGAGACATCTTAATTGACATATGATAGGAAAAATTATAACAGTATTCACCGATGTGTAGCCACTTAACCCAAGCTCTTTGCTGCTCCGACACATAGTTTCTCAAGTAGCCTTCCAACCACTTGTTCACTATTTCAGTTTGTCCATCTGTTTGGGGGTGATAACTAGTGCTTGGAGTGAGCACAGTACCACTCATTCTGAAGACCTCTTGCCAAAAAGTGCTTAGGAACTTGCTGTCCCTATCACTCACAATGTTTTTCGGCAACCCATGCAACCTAAACACCTCATGAAAAAACAGATCTGCAACTTGGGCTGCTGAAAAAGAGCTGGTAATGGCGAAGAAATGAGCAAATTTGGTTAGTCTATCCACTACCACATAGATACAATCCTTCCCTTGGGCCTTGGGCAACCCTGTGATGAAATCCATCGAGATGCTTTCCCATTTTTGATTGGGAATAGGAAGTGGTTGCAACAAACCAGCTGGTAGTGTGTGCTCATTCTTGTTCATTTGACAAACATGACACTCTTGAATGTAGCGTTGAACTTCTCCTTTCAATCCTTTCCAAGAAAATCTTTCTCGGATCTGCCTATATGTTTTAAAGAACCCTTGGTGACCAGCAAGCGGACTGTCATGAAATGTCAATAAAATCTTCTTCCTGAGCTTAGAATCAGCTACCAGAAAGATTCTCCCTTTGTAGTGAATCAACCCCTCAATCACCTTGTACCTTTCGTCATGAAAAGTACCCTCAATAATGCTGGTTGCAAACTGATTTTTGGCATAATCAGCAAGTAACATGTCCCTCCAATCCGTAGTAAGCTCGCACAATGAGCTAAGATGGGGTCTCCTTGACAGAGCATCGGCCACAACATTATTTTTCCCTTTGACATACTCAATGTCAAAGTCGTAAGCTTGAAGCTTACTCACCCACTTTTGTTGCCTCTCGTTCAGATCCTTCTGATGCATGAAGTGTTTGAGGCTATTGTGATCAGTCTTGACCACGAACTTGTTTCCCACCAAGTACTGCCTGAACTTGGCTAATGCATGCATAATGGCAAGCATTTCCTTGTCATAGATAGAGTATGTTCTTTCAACACCCCTCAATTTTCTGCTCTCAAACACAATAGGATGTTTGTCTTGCATCAAGACAGCCCCAACTCCTTCACTGGATGCATCACACTATAGCTTGAAGGGCTTGGAAAAATCCGGAATGTCCAGAACCGGGCAAGAACTCATGATCCTCTTAAACTTGTCGAAAACAGATTGAGCCTTTTCTGACCAACAAAAAGCTCCCTTTTTGGTGAGATCAGTAAGAGGAGCAGCATTCTGTGAGTAACCTTTTACAAACCTCCGATAAAAACCACAAAGACCCAAAAAACCTTTCAACTGAGTCAAATTCTCAGGAGGTGGCCAATCAACTACTGCCTTTATCTTTTCAGGATCCACCTTCACTCCCTCAGCACTGATTACGTGGCCAAGGTACAGTAACTCCTCCATTCCAAATTTACATTTGGATGCTTTTGCGAAGAAACTCTCAGATTCCAGGATGCTAAGCACTTCCTCCAAGTGCTTGAGATGATCTTCCCGAGTCTTGCTGTAAATCAAAATGTCATTGAAAAATATCAGCACAAACCTCCTTAATTGATTCTGAAAAACTCTGTTCATGCAAGACTGGAAGGTAGTAGGAGCGTTAGTCAACCCAAATGGCATGACTAGAAACTCGAAATGGCCATAGTGACATCTGAAAGCTGTCTTCTCAACATCAGATCCTCTCATTCTAATTTGATGGTAACTCGATCTCAAATCGATCTTCGAGAAGAACTTGGCCCCATGTAGCTCGTCAATGAGTTCATCTATCCTTGGAATGGGGTATCGGTTTTTGATGGTGCTTTGATTCAAAGCACGATAGTCCACACACATGCGCATGGTACCATCCTTCTTCTTCACAAGAACCACTGCAGAAGCAAAGGGGCTCTTGCTTGGACGAATGAAACCCATCTCCAAGAGTTCTTGAATGTTCTTCTCAATCTCATCCTTTTGCCTCTTGGGGTACCGATATGGAGTTGTAATTACCGGTTTAGCTCCTTCCTTGAGCTCTATGATATGTTCTGAACCCCGTTCAGGTGGTGGTCCAGGAGGCAAATCAGCAAAGACCTTGCTCTTCTTTGTGAGTAGAGACTGAACATCAGGAGGATAGTCTCGTTTAGTCTCAACCGGACTAGCAGGAAGGATCATGCATTCTGCAACCCACTCAGCTTGATCGTGACGGATCAGCCTTGCCATTCTTTTGAATGACACAACCCGAGGGCCACCATTGGACATTCCTCTTAGTACTATCCTCTTCCCATCGGATTGAAACTTGAGCTCCATAGTTTGCAGATTCAAGGAGATCTCTCCAAGTGAACGCAGCCATTGAATGCCTAAGACGGCATCAATATCTCCAATGCTGACTACATAGAAGTCATCCTTGACTTCGTAGTTTCCCAATTGCATAGTCATGTTTGAGATCTTCTTGGTGCATGAAATGTGGAAACCATCAGCAACCATGACCTTGAAGCCTTCAAACTCCTCTGTTTGCAGCCCCTTCTTTGCCACCACAACTTCATCAATGAAGTTATGTGTTGCTCCAGTGTCGATCAAAGCAACGATTTGCTGCCCTTTGATCATCCCTCGAACCTTGAAGGATTCGTTTCTTTGGAAGCTCGAAAGTTGAGCCAAGACTCCTCCACTTTCCTTCTCATCTTCGGACTCTTCTGGAGCTCTTTCTACTTCACTCTCTTCAAAATCAGATTGCTGGTCTGAAAAATCAGAATTACTTTCACCAGCTGAATAATACTCAATCTGATTAAATTTAACTCCCTTAGGACAAACATGATCTTGAGACCATTTTTCCCTACACCGGAAACACAACCCCTTTCTTCTGAGTTCGTTCAAGGTCTCCGGATCCAATCTTGTGACATGGGGATTATGATGTTTGAACTCCTTATGCTGAGGTCTCAAAGGAGGTCTATGCTGAGGTCTTTTCCCTTTATCCCTTTTCTGAAAGGGGGAATTGGATTGAAACTTTGCCTTAGGAGCAGCCCACTCCATGTTTCTTGCCTTCTTCATGGCCTCCTGTAGGGTTGGTGGATCAAAGGCTTTAATCCAACCTTTGAGTGGTTCCGTTAAACCTTCGCTGAAAAGGATCACCAATCTCCTCTCCGTGATTTCAGTAACCATGACTGAGAGTCTCTGAAACTCAGCTATGTAGACATCAACTGTGCCATACTACCTCAACTGTGCAAGTTCTCTGAAATGTATTTCAGGGTCCTTTTTCTCAAACCTCTCGATGAGTCTAGTGGTGAACTCATCATAAGTTGTGATTGACCGATGACCCATAGTAACTAGGCCATGGTACCACCACTCGTGCGCCACCCCATCAAGGTGTAGCGTAGCGAACTTGATCGCCTCTTCTTCGGCCATAGGTCTGAGAGCTAGATAATTATCCAGCTTCTGTATCCAAGCTCGAGCAGAACTGTTATCACTCCCGTCATAGTATGGAAGTGTAACCTTGTTGACAGCTTGATACAAATCTCCTTGTACTGATGCTCTTCTTTGATCATAATGTCTCCCTTGTCCTTTATTTTTCCTCTTATGATCCATAAAGTCATTGTAGGACATATCCATCTTGATGTTGCCAGGGAGAGAGTCATACTCTGCACGGCCAAGTCTCAACTGCTCCACGAATGAAGCATTCTCTTCAGGATCTGGCTAAGTGTTAACAGGTGCCACGAAGGTGGGTTTGAAGGGCTTGGCTGAGACATAAGTGTTGTTTGAAGTATGTTGAGTAGCGTGTCCATCATGCTGGTTGGAAGCACTATGCTCCCCTCTATGCCCAGTGTTGTTCTGTGGAACAGTGTTTTGGCCCACTTTCCCCATCATGAGTGAAACCATATCCATTAAGGCATCCATCTTCCTTTCAAATCTCTGTCCCGGACTGATGGATCTCTCTCTGCCCTTTCCACTATCATCTCTGTTGCTGGTAACCCTCTCGTTACCCCCAACTGATCTCTCACCTTCTGCCATGTCTGTTTCCTGAGAAGACTCCCAATGAGCCCTCAAAACCTCTGAAGCTGTTTGACCTTCTGGAGCCTGATAGGGCTGGAACTGTTTTCCAACCTTCTTGTCTTCCCTTGCAATGTACCTCTTTTCTCTGTCACTCATAGACATTTTGTTCACAGGATGGCAAGATCTTGGCTCTGATACCACTGAAATATTCTGAGCCAATTTTTTTCATTTTTTCAAATTACAAATTACAAATCAATGCACCCGTTAAGGTTAGCAGCTAAACCCAAAACGTTGCTGAAGCAACTCTAACCAGAATGTACACCAGGATCCCGATATGGGCAAGGTGTGAGCATTGGTCAGAGGATCTAAATCAAATTGCTTATGCAAGAACTCTAACCAAGAATGGCGCCGATGATGGCGAGCATATGGTCAGAGGGTCTTCTACACTAAGTACTGAAAAGGAACTCGACACCAAGTATGTGCTACTCAATCCAGTGTGGAGTCGAGGCGACCATATGGCGGAGTATTACAATTAACAATGCTTGAAAGAAGTAACTGAATTGCTGAAAGGAATAACTAAATTGCTGAAAGGACTCAACACCCAGAATGTGCTTTCTAACCCAGAGTGGGAAAGTAGCTACCATAGGGCAGAGATGTAACTATTACAAACAATTACTGAAGGTAAGAATGAGTATTACAAATCATGATAAAGCAATATTAAAGAACAACTGGTCAGTACTACTGCCAGCTTACACTAGATATTATTGCCTGCAATATCAAGATATTAGATGCTCTTTCAAATGGTGCACTCCACAAGAAATCTGCTGCAAAGCCTTTAAGGAAACCTCAACACCAACCCAATAAGGAAGATGCAGATTTCTCAAGACTGTTATGACAGATCTGCACTTCTCAACATTTAACCAGCAACATAGAAATTCATTGAATAGCTCATAACTCACTTCTCTCTTACCCAAATGACCTAAACTCAGATGCAAAACACAACTAGTATGAAGGCGCCTAGGATGAATGCAAGAAACAAACTTAAAATGCCAACATTTATTTTTGCACGGATTCCAAGATGATACAGAACTGTACGGCCCAACAAGAGGGGGCGATTTTCTTTTAAAAATCACAGCCTTCACAATAAATTCTATAACT
Organism: Sequoia sempervirens; assembly: GCA_007258455.2. NCBI lineage: Eukaryota > Viridiplantae > Streptophyta > Pinopsida > Cupressales > Cupressaceae > Sequoia > Sequoia sempervirens. Next base: position 12,458 of record VDFB02135674.1, on the reverse strand, counting down.
TTGGAAATAGGTTCGCCCTTTACAAACAGATAGAATAAGACCATACCCAGAAGCAATATTTTTGTATTTTTTGAATTATGAACAAAAACACAATCTGCTGTAGCATAAAAATGCAATAACTGGAAACCCTCTAATATGCAAAACTGATCTAACAAAGCACAAGTTGAATACAATGCTCAAAACCAAATGCAAACTCACAAATTACGTTATCTCATCACTAGTTGCTGTGTTGCAAGCAAGAAGCAATGCCCGAGCTAGGAGGCCTTCATTCCCCGAAGCAATTCCAGAGCCAAACTGGCAGCATAACAATACTGTAGACAAAAGATGCTGAATTGAGGATCAAAGTCTTCCTTTTATAACTTTTGGTTGACTCTTCTCGAAATCCTAACCTTCTCTTAAGAGTCAAACCCTAATCCCAAGAGATGGCGTCCTTTTCTTCACACCTTCAATTTGACTTCTTTAATTAAATTCCTCACTTAAATCAATGCGTCCCACTTAAAGGCTTGAATTGACCTTAATAAATATAAAATAATCTTTAATGAAGGCGCCACCCTCAAAAGACCACTTTTCAAAACAACATGAAGTCAATAGACTAGGCCAAGGGGGTCAACGTCAAAATATAACATTAAGACGTGACTTTTAATTAAATAGCTCAACTTATCTCTCCAATTGTGCCCCGAATCCATAAATGAGCAAGCCAACTGATCAAACTGAAGTAGGAAGTCAACCATGCCGAACCCAACTGTAAAACTGCCAGAAAAAGAATTTACTAAAAATAGTAAATTCCTGAAGATGCTCAAAATGCCAAGAAGAACATACCATTGCGAAGCTCTCTGAAAACCCAGAAAGAATCCGCTATTGAAACAATCAACTCCGAGCCAGAACATCCTTCAAAATAGGAAACCCTAATTTTACCTTCCGACTAGCCTACGGGTCTCCGGAATAGGCCAACGGTCACAGAAAAGATCAGGCTTGAGATGGGGACATTACAATAAGAGGGAATATTAACACCCGTAATTAGATTCATAGATGAAAACAGATCAGTACACTGAAATGGAAACTCAAGGTGTCCACATAAGAGATTTTAGATGAATGAGCATTCAATACTTAAAGTGGAGTAATATGCTTTTTGGTTATAGTGAGCTCTTCCATGAAAGACATGTGAAGATGAAGAAGCCATAAAAATTAGGGCATAAAACTCATAGTTTTCAAAAAAAGTGATTTCAGTGAGCTTAACTGCTTTCAGAAATGAAATAAAATGGCAAGAAAAAATAACCATTTAGAAGTCCAGGAGTACATATAAAGTAGAAGAAAACAAAGCATAGGAAATGCAAATGCAGCCCTTTAGAGAAAATATGTTCTTGTAACTTTTACTATTTACAAGGAAAATAGACCTTCCTTCCAATTTCATAATTTGTGAATCAAGCAATATTGAAAAGGAATCAGAAAATGCTGCAGAGGAGAAAAATGATCCACAACATCAGATATCATTGATAATTAAATTTGAAACTGATCTGAGAATTCATGTTTTTGTACACATTGCTAGGTCAAGCAAAAGTACCAGGTATAGGCTGAATACCTCTGGTGACCCAAAAGAAAAACAGTGAGAAGTAGTAGATTTATTTTCTCGGAACTTTTCAGGCTAGATGAGGAACTTTTAAGGGTAGAATTCAAAAAGATTCACGATGTCTTGATCTATCTTCCCATAAAATTTACATTATGTTGAACACTTATTTTCTAGACACCTTTCCCAATATCCTGGAAAAGTAGCATATGAATGTAGAATTTGACAAAGCTGCAAAAAAAGAATCCTAAAATTATAAGATCTGAAGAATCAAGCTTTCACAAATCTAGAATTCTACCAACATCTCAACAGCCTTGCTAGTAACACTAAATTCAGAAAAGAGTTGGAATCTGAAGGAACCCTCCTCCTTTTGGGTGTTTTTGTTCAAGAAAAGCAGGTGGCTCATCTACAAGGTAGGTGCACAGAAAGGCTACATGCATCAGTCTCTATCTCCTATCATCTTTCATAAACAATGGGTGCATTCAAGAATCTCATCAACGGGGCCTTTAGAATTGCAGATATTGACCACATTTGAAATATCCCTAACTAATTATTTATATTTTTGACAAATGTTTGATGAAATGCCAACTGACTAGCAATGCAAGAAATTGATTTCACATTTACCCAAACATAAATTATACAGCTGCGATCTTCACATGAATGGATCATACTAACTGAAAACTACACTAATCTTTAATTCTGGAGCTGGAAATAATATTAGATCTTTAGAAACTTATATGCACTCAAAATAGAGCATAAGAATTGATGAAACCCTAACCTTATGATGATGAAGCTGCAAATTCTATTGAAATCTCATAGAGAATGCTGTTTTAGGCTGATAACACTAAATACATGTCATAGACAGCCCAGACAAATTGTTCGGCACTAGTATCTTCCTCAATATGGCTGCAGCTAATCAAAAAATGGTAGATATGGCTGCGGCTGGGATTAATGGTCTTCCAAGACCCTCAAAACTCTCACAAAAGCTACAGCCTATTCCTTGACTCCAAATGCCACCCCTGTCAATGTGTATGGCCTCCCTAAGTGAGGTTGGAAACACTGTTATCAGATGTGCGTCCTTCCTCAATTGCCTCTTGTGATATATGTACGGATAGGAATGAAGGGAATGCCTAGCACGAGGAAAAATAAAATACAACCAGCTTACAATTTCTTCACTGATATTTCAATAATAACATTTGTAGGCAAATAATTTTTTGGTGAAATTTTCAACCTCTCCTCAATTTGAATTACGAGCAGAAATCTGGAATTGTTTTATCATTTGTTCAGACAAATCTTTGCAAGTCTTCTAACATTTAGCACACCTATGAATTTTGGATGAATTCACTCACAAATTAGCTAGGAGGTTTTCCGTCCTTGAAACAAATCTTTGCCGAAGGGTTTTTGTCCTAGGGTAGAATAGACGAACAAGTTCAATCTTGACAAGTTGGGGTCTGATAAAAAATGCACATAATGAATTTCTCTTTTCCAACTTGTTGACGGGTGTTTTATGACTGCACCAACACAGAATAAAGTTTCCCAACGGCTACGCTATCCTCTCTTGAACAAAATCTCTTGCATGCTAGGATTGTGAGAAAGATCATGCATTCAACTCCAAGGTTCCTTTATGCAGTGGACGTAGTCTTAGTTGGCTCGATGTGATTTGTTGGTATCTCAAGGGGGACTTACATAATTGTTCACTCCAGAGAAAGGGGTTTTTAAAGATTCGGAAGATTTCTCAATGAGTTCAAGTTTCCTAAACTAATCGGAAAGTATTGAATTGAATGGCTGCAGGGATTAGAAAATGCTATGATCTATTCTAAATGCAAGATGTGGAGATCAACTCTTGCAAACTTCAACCAAACTTTGCTTCGCCTCGCCTTGGACAACTTCCACAGAACCAGTGCAATTTTCAAAGGAGTAACTCGAGATATTCAAATCACGATTCAACACAAAGATACCATCACAACGACGCATACCAACATACAAACCGTAATCGAAGTTAGGTCCACAATATTCCAGTTAACCACGCAAGGCGAACCCACCATTAGTGAGCCCGCTAGTGGTATGGATAAGCGAAGCTTGCTCAAATTAAACACCACATTTCACAACTACCATCTACTTGCATGAAATAAAATCTATTTTACTCTAAGCTCTACTTTAAGATTCTAAGTGAATTGGAAGGACGAAGAAATCTTGCTAGCTACCCACTACAAACGATGAAACCACAAGCAATGATAACTCTTTTTATTATAGGAGTGTTCACAACAATCTCTTACAAAGCATTCAATTTGAAAACTTTCCTTCCTCTTCAATCTATGCTATGCTATCAATCTATGCTCTATCTCCTAACTGTCACTCTATGTCTAATAATCTAATCCTCTAATAATGTACAAATGAGGGGGGATGCCCCTTTTATAGATGGCCAAATCCAATGGACGGCTCAGATTGAATTACAATGAAGGGCTCAGATTGAGCCACATATGCCTTGATCAAGATTCTTCCCTAAAAACCGCCACAAAGAGGAGTGGGGTAATAAATGAGCAAAATATTCTCCACTCTCTCCCGAAGTCATAATGAGCAATTAATGTCCACCATCATCTTCTAGAAGGTCATCATCCAACAAGGCGTTTCCATTCTCCTCTTTGACCACGAACTCGACGAATCTGGCTAACACCGCCTCAACCTCCTGAACTGAAATAGGTGGAATATGGTTGAGCTGAAATTCGAGCATCGTGACTGTCTGCCCATGCCGAGTACAATATTTTTTCCAAACGACTGTAATGTCCCCTTCTCAGCAGTGATCGTTTCTGTTGACCGTTGGCCTATTCCGGAGACCCGTAGGCTATGCGGATGGTGAAATTAGGGTTTCCTAGTTTTGAGGAGGTTGTTGCTTGGAGTTTGGATTTCTGACTGCGGATTCTTTCTGGGTTTTCAGAGAGCTTCGCAGTGGTGTGTTCAGTTTGGCATTCCGGGCAACTTCGCGAATTTACTATTTTTAGTAAATTCTATTTTTGGCAGTGGACAGTTGGATTCAGTTCAGTTGGATCACTTCTTCAGTTGTTTCAGCTGGCACTTCAGTTCTTGGCCTTGGGCGCATTTTTCTTGGAGAGATAAGTATTTTCATTATAATATTATTATTTTAATATTATACCCCTTGCCTAGCAGTGCAACTTTAAGTTGTTTTTAAAAAGGGGAACTTTGAGGGTCATGGCGTCATTGGAGATAAATTATAATTTTTAAATGTCAAATATTGTGACAAGTGAAGTGGGACGCCCTTTTGAGAAGATTGTTTTTATTTTAAAAAAAAGTGAAATGTTTTATTGATGAAAATGGACGCCATCTTTTGGAGGGAAAAGGGTGAATTTGAAATTAGGGTTTGGGCGCCCTCTGGAAGCTTCTAGATGTTTCTCTCTCGTCTATATAATCAGGCCTCAGCTCTTCATTTGGCATCTTTTGTCTACTACACCGTTATGCTGCTGGATTGTCTTCAGGCACTCGCTTCGAGGAAAGCATACCTCCTAGCATTGGCTCTTCTTCTTGCTTGAAAGATAGCAACTAGTTGAGAGGTTAGCATGTATTAGGAATTATATTGCATTTTCAGTTTAGTATATGCATTTGGAGTTCTAGTTTTGCATTTATGTTCATTTCTGGAAATTGCTGAATATCATATGGGAATGTAAGAATTGCTCGCAGCTTTTGAAATAAAATTATTCTGGTTCTGGGCATTAAAGAAATCTGTTTTCCTAAGCTAGGCGTCCATCTCTGCCAAGTTATAGATTTTATATTGCTCATTGGGATTTTTAAATGAAAATCGCCCTTGTAAGAGGGCCGTACCTTTCTGCAGTTGGCTTTGGGTTATGTGCAAAAAAAATGAAAGTCTTTTGGTGAGGTTTATGCATTCCATTTGGGGCGCCATCATTATTAGAGTAATCTGCATTTGGTTTTAAGTCATTTGGGTGTGTATTGGGTAAGTTATGAGCATTCTAGTGAGTCCCTATGTTGCTGTTCTGAGTAATTTCTGTCATAATCAGTCAATATCAGACTTGAGAAAGTTAATAGCTGAGTGAGTAGTTGTTGTAAAAGGAGTTTGAAAGTATTGGAGAGGGTTCTTATATTGTTGCAGCATTGAAGGCCTCTAATCTTGTGATTCTGACAAGTTCTCTGATATATTGTAAGCTGAACAGTAGTACTGTCAGCAACTTTAATATTATTGCAAATTCAATGTTTGTATCTGCCCACTGAATAAGTGGAAGAGGCTGGCTTGCCGCCTATTTGCTTATTTGCTTTGTAATTCCTTAAGTCTCCGCCATATGGTCGCCTCTTGTCCATCACGGATTGAGTAGCACATACTTGGTGTTGAGCTCTTTCAGTATTGCAATAGATAGGGATCCTCTGACCGAATGCTCGTCGTTCGCCGGCGCATCTCTGGTTAGAGTTCTTGTTCAGCATTTACTTTGAGATCCTCTGACCAATGCTCACACCTTGCCCGCATCGGGATCCTGGTGTACATTCTGGTTAGAGTTACTTTCTGCATCGTTCTGGTTTATGCTAACCTTAACGGGTGCGTGTTGCATTGTAATCATTTGTGAAAAAATAAAAAAAAATTGGTCTGGTTCATTACAGTGGTATCAGAGCCATGATTCTGCCAACCTGTGCCCAACAGTGATTCAGTGGTCAGATGAGTGACAGTGATTGCAGATATTTCACCAGAGGTCAGGCCAGAAGACAACAGATACAGCTTCCGTCAGTGCCAGAAGCAGATACTTTTTCAGAGGCTTTGAGAGAAACAGGGTTAGCTGTGGATACAGGGAAAACAGTTGAGAACATGTCAGACAATCTTAGGACAGCCATGGAAGAGAAGGATGCAAGGATGGAAAAGAAATTTGATGGGATGATTGAGATGATGTCTCGATTACTTGCTAAAATGGATCAGCAAGCTACTCAGAACCATATTCCAAATCAAAACCATGCTACAGGAGAAAGCAGTGGTGTCAATGGAAACAATGGGAATAATGGAAACAATGGTAATGGAGGTAGTAGAACTATTGGACAGCATGATGCCATCTCTAGCGGATCAGCCTCTAGACCGCTCTTTCCTACATTCACTCCAAGAGAAGAACAACCAGTTGAAGCTCCCATTCCCTTGGTAGACGATGCCAGACAAGCCTATATGGAGTATGCTACCCTACCTCCTGATCTTAGGAACCAATGGTCCTTTGATCAATTCTTGAATCAGAGGGACAGAAGACACGGAAGAAGAGTTGATAACCGAGCTTATATGGCTCCTAGAACAGATTTTCATCAAGCCTTAGGAAAGGTAACATTGGCTCACTTCGATGGAAGTGATACGTGTTCAGCAAGATCATGGGTTCAGAAGTTAGACAACTACCTTTCACTTCGTCCCATGCCAGAAGAAGATGCCATCAAGTTTGCAACGCTTCATTTGGAGGGAGCTGCCCATGAGTGGTGGTACCATGGTTTGGTCACTCTTGGCCATAACCTTATTCGAACCTATGGAGAATTCACCAACAAGCTGATTGAAAGGTTCGACACTAAGGATCCTGAAGTAAGGTTTCGCGAGCTTGCACAACTCAAACAGCATGGCTCCTTGGATTCTTACATTGCTGATTTCCAGAGACTTTCTGTGATGGTGCCCAACATCACCGAAAGAAGATTGGTTGTGTTGTTTTTTGAAGGTTTGGTTGAACCCTTGAAAGGATGGGTTAAAGCTTTCGATCCACCAAGTCTTGATGAGGCAATCAAGAAGGCTCGTAGTATGGAGTTATCAGCCCCTAGGCCTAAATTTCCGCCTAAGCCTTTTGGCCACAAGAAGGATAAGGATAAGAGACATTCTTCTAATCAGCACAAGAAGTTCCCACCTAAGTTGACTGAAGAGCAACGTGAACAGCTCAGAAAGGAGGGCAAGTGTTACACATGTCTAGAGCCTTGGACTAAAGGCCATAGATGTCCTGGTAGAGGGCGTTATAATCAAATGGGGACCTATTCTGATTATGAATCAGCATCTGATATGTCTGATCAGCAGTCTTATTTTGGGGACAGCGAGGATGAAAGAGCCACAGAAGAGTCCGATCATGAGCAAGGAGTTGGGGGCCCTATTGCCCAACTCTCTAGTTTCCAAAAGAACGAATCTTTCAAGGTTCGTGGTGGAGTTGGAGGCCATCGTATTGTTGCATTGATTGATACTGGTGCAACGCACAATTTCATTGATGAAGGTGTGGTTGCCAAGAGGGGTCTCAAAACTGAAGAATTTGAGGGCTTCAAAGTCATGGTGGCTGATGGGTTTCACATTTCCTGCACACGAAGAGTTCCTAACATGTCCTTGCAGTTGGGGAACTATGAAGTCAAAGATGACTTCTATGTGGTTACTATTGGTGACACAGATGCAGTTTTGGGCATACAGTGGTTACGTTCACTTGGTGAAATCTCTCTCAACTTACAAACAATGGAGCTCAAGTTCCAATCTGATGGCAAGAAAGTTGTTTTGAGAGGAATGTCTAATGGTGGTCCTCGTATAGTTTCTTTCAAAAGGATGGAAAGGCTGATTAGACATGACCAAGTGGAGTGGGCTGCGGAATGCATGGTTCTTCCTGCTAGTCCAGTTGAGACCAAGAGGGAATATCCTCTTGATATTCAATCTATACTCACCAAGAGGAGTAAGGTGTTTGCTGATCTACCACCTGGGCCACCACCAGAAAGGGGTGCTGAGCATGTCATTGAGCTCAAAGAAGGGGCCAAACCAGTCATCACAACTCCTTACCGATATCCTAAGAAGCAGAAAGATGAAATTGAGAAGAACATTAAGGAACTCCTGGAGATGGGCTTCATTCGCCCTAGCAAGAGTCCTTTTGCGTCAGCTGTAGTCCTTGTGAAGAAGAAAGACGGCACCATCCGCATGTGTGTGGATTATCGTGCCTTGAATCAAAGCACAATAAAAAATCGGTATCCTATTCCTCGGATCGATGAGCTCATTGATGAGCTACATGGTGCTAAATTCTTCTCCAAAATTGATTTGAGATCGGGTTACTATCAAATCCGGATGAGGGGCTCAAATGTTGAGAAGACGGCATTCAGATGCCACTATGGTCATTTTGAGTTCCTAGTCATGCCCTTTGGCTTGACTAATGCTCCAGCCACCTTCCAGTCTTGCATGAATAGAGTTTTCCAGAAACAGTTGAGGAAATTTGTGTTGATCTTCTTTGATGATATTCTCATCTTCAGCAAGACGTGGGAAGAACACCTCAAGCTCTTGGAGGAAGTGCTTAGTATTCTTGAATCAGAAAGTTTGTTTGCAAAAGAGTCCAAATGTGAATTTGGAATGAAGGAGCTGCTCTACCTTGGCCATATAATCAGCGCTGAAGGGGTGAAGGTTGATCCAGAAAAGATCAAGGCTATAGTAGATTGGCCACCTCCAGAGAATCTGACTCATTTGAAGGGATTCTTGGGTCTTTGTGGCTTCTACAGAAGGTTCGTAAAGGGGTATTCTCAAAGTGCTGCTCCTCTTACTGACCTCACTAAAAAGGGGGCTTTCATGTGGTCAGAAAAAGCTCAGAGTGTGTTTGATAAGTTCAAGAAAATCATGAGTTCTTGCCCAGTATTGGCCATACCAGATTTCTCCAAACCCTTCGAGTTACAGTGTGATGCATCAGGGGAAGGTATTGGGGCTGTTTTGATGCAAGAGAAGCATCCAATTGTATTTGAAAGCAGAAAATTAAGAGGGATTGAAAGGACCTACTCTATCTACGACAAAGAAATGCTTGCAATCATGCATGCATTAGCCAAGTTCAGACAATATCTGGTGGGAAGTAAATTCGTGGTCAAGACTGATCACAACAGTCTCAAGCACTTTATGCATCAGAAGGACTTGAATGAGAGACAGCAGAAGTGGGTGAGTAAGCTACAAGCTTACGATTTTGACATTGAGTATGTCAAAGGGAAGAATAACATTGTGGCTGATGCTTTGTCCAGAAGGCCTCACTTGAGCTCATTGTGTGAGCTTAATGCTGATTGGAAGGAGTTGTTGCTTGCTGATTATGCAAAAAATCAGTTTGCAACCAGCGTTATTGAAGGTACTTTTCATGATGAAAGGTACAAGGTAGTTGATGGGTTGATCCACTACAAGGGAAGAGTCTTCTTGGTGGCTGATTCTAAACTTAAGAAGAAGATTTTGGTGACTTTCCATGACAGTCCACTTGCTGGTCATCAAGGGTACTTCAAGACATACAAGCAGATTCGAGAGAGATTCTCTTGGAAGGGGTTGAAAGATGATGTGCAGCGTCACATCAAGGAGTGTAGTACTTGTCAAATGAATAAAAATGAGCACTCTCTTCCAGCTGGTCTACTGCAGCCACTTCCCATTCCAAGTAAAAAATGGGAGAGTATCTCTATGGATTTCATCACTGGGTTGCCTAAGGCCCAAGGCAAAGACTGTATTTATGTTGTAGTGGACAGATTGACCAAATTCGCTCATTTCTTTGCCATCACTAGCACATTTACAGCAGCTCAAGTTGCAGATTTGTTCTTCCATGAAGTGTTTAGACTGCATGGGTTGCCTAAAAATATTGTGAGTGATAGGGACAGCAAGTTCCTAAGCACCTTTTGGCAGGAAATTTTTAGGATGAGTGGTACAGTGCTTACTCCAAGCACTAGCTATCACCCACAAACGGATGGGCAAACGGAGATTGTGAACAAATGGTTGGAGGGCTATCTCAGAAATTATGTCTCGGAACAGCAAAGAGCTTGGGTAAAATGGCTCCACTTGGGTGAATATTGCTACAATTCATCTTTCCACATGTCGATAAAGATGTCTCCATTCATGGCCCTTTATGGTTACGAGGCTCCAAGCTTTGCGGATTTGGTGTTTGGCGATAGCAAAGCTCCTCAAGCCAAGGATTGGTTGCAGCAGAGCCAAGATGTTTTGAAATCCTTGAAGGACAACCTTCAAATGGCACAAAATCAGCAAAAGATGTACGCTGATCAGCAGCGTGTTGAGCGCTCATTTGAGGTTGGTGACATGGTATATCTTCGGCTTCAGCCCTATAGACAGTCCACACTTAAGAAGAGTGGAGCTGAGAAGCTGAAACCACACTTCTATGGACCATTCAAAGTTGTTAGGAAGGTTGGAGCGGTGGCTTATGAGTTGGAACTACCTTCGAGTAGTAAGGTCCACAATGTCTTCCATGTGTCTCGCCTCAAAAAGGCACTTGGGCACAACGTTGTGGCTTCATCACAGTTACCTCCTTTGGATGAAGAAGGGCAGTTGACCTTGGTTCCAGAACAGATTATTGATTTCAGAGAGCGTTCCTTGAGGAGGAGAACAATCAAAGAGTATTTGGTAAAGTGGAAGAATTTACCATTGGAGGATGCTACTTGGGAGGATGAGGAAATTCTACAGCATCCAGACTTGCGATTGCTTGAGGGCAAGCAATCTTGGGAGGCGACCACGTCCCCTTCCTCGCCAGTTGATCGCTTCATGACCGCTGGCCTATTCCGGAGACCCGTGAGGCTATGCTGATGGTGAAATTAGGTTTCTAGTTTTGAGGAGGTTGTTGCTTGAGTTTGATTGACCGCTGGATTCTTTCCTCGGTTTTCTCAGAGCTTCACAGCGGGTGTGTCTGGGCTTGGCATTCCGTAACTTCAATGAATTTACTATTTTAAGAAATCATTTTCGCAAAGGGGATAGCTTGACCAAATACTTGACTACTTCTTCGCTTGTTTCAAGCAAATTCGCACTTCAGCTCTTGGCCTTGGGCGATTTTTCTTGGAGAGATAAGTATTTTCTTATTGCAATATTATTTTAATATTATACCCCTCATTTAGCGGGTAACTTTAAGTTGTTTTTAAAAGGGAACTTTTGAGGCCGGCGCTTACTGAGATTAATTATAATTTTAAAATGTCAAATATTGAGACAAGTAAAGTGGGACGCCCTTTTGAGAAGATTGTTTTATTTTAAAAAGTGAAATGTTTTATTGATGAAAATGGACGCCATCTTTTGGAGGGAAAAGGTGAATTTGAAATTAGGGTTTGGGCGCCCTCTGGAAGCTTCTAGATGTTTCTCTCTCTCGTCTATATAATCAGGCCTCAGCTCTTCATTTGGCATCTTCTGTCTACTACACCGTTATGCTGCTGGATTGATTTCAGGCACTCGCTTCGAGGAAAGCACACCTCCCACACTTTCTTCTTGCTTGAAAGATAGCAACTAGTTGAGAGGTTAGCATGTATTAGGAATTGTATTGCATTTTCAGTTTAGTATATGCATTTGGAGTTCTAGTTTTGCATTTATGTTCATTTCTGGAAATTGCTGAATATCATATGGGAATGTAAGAATTGCTCACAGCTTTTGAAATAAAATTATTCTGGTTCTGGGCATTAAAGAAATCTGTTTTCCTAAGCTAGGCGTCCATCTTTGCCAAGTTATAGATTTTATATTGCTCATTGGGATTTTTAAATGAAAATCGCCCTTGTAAGAGGGTCGTACCTTTCTGCAGTTGGCTTTGGGTTATGTGCAAAAAAAAAATGAAAGTCTTTTGGTGAGGTTTATGCATTCCATTTGGGGCGCCATCATTATTAGAGTAATCTGCATTTGGTTTTAAGTCATTTGGGTGTGTATTGGGTAAGTTATGAGCATTCTAGTGAGTCCCTATGTTGCTGTTCTGAGTAATTTTTGTCATAATCAGTCAATATCAGACTTGAGAAAGTTAATAGCTGAGTGAGTAGTTGTTGAAAAAGGAGTTTGAAAGTATTGGAGAGGGTTCTTATATTGTTGCAGCATTGAAGGCCTCTAATCTTGCGATTCTGACAAGTTCTCTGATATATTGTAAGCTGAACAGTAGTACTGTCAGCAACTTTAATATTATTGCAAATTCAATGTTTGTAT
>VDFB02135673.1:0-23669 GCA_007258455.2 Sequoia sempervirens | reverse complement strand
TAATTGAATTTTATTTACAATTTTTTTCATTTTTTTCATTTTTTTTCATTTTTTTTATTTTTTTAAAGAGAATACCTGTTAACCTACTAAAAATATATGTAATCACCATGTTTTAAAATAGGAAAAACTAACATTAATTATTTTTGAATAATAAGTTGGTAACTATCTTGACCTAATTATATGTTTTGTGTTTATGTGGATCATTAAATTTACTAAAAAATATGTATTCAAAAATATGTTCAATAAATTTATAAATTTTATTTCATTGATCTAATTAATCAAAGTATTAAAAGTTCATAATGTTTTATTTTTAACATTGAACTCAAGTGTAAAAGTGCTTCTGATTTAACTATGTGTGTTTTTCAGCAAGTTTTAATCACACTAATATAATGTATTATTATATCATGTTATAAATGGAAACATATTAGTTTAATTAAAATATATCATTAAATTATAAATGGTTGTGCACCATTTTTTTTCAATTAAGTTTAAACCTACACTTTCTTTTTTCATTTCTCTATATATTATTATTCTATTTTTTCCATCTAATTTATTTTGTGATTTAATCCTATTTATGCTCCTTTTAACTCCTATGCTCTCCTACCCTTGGTTTTTTTATTCACGACTCAATGTGTAAGACTTTAAATTATTTAGGGTTACAGATTAAAGTTAGGGTTAGAAATAGAATTAGGATTACAATTAGGGTTAGTGTTAGGGTTGGAGTTAGAATCAATATTAGCATTATGGTTAGGGTTAGATGTAGAATTAGAATTAGGGTTGGATTTAATGTTAGTATTAGGATTACTGCTAGTATAAGGATGAGGATTAGTGTTAGGGTTATGGTTAGGTTATAGCTAGGGTTATGTTAGATCTAGGGTTCATTTAAGGTTAAGGTTATAGCTAGGGTTATGATAGATCTAGGGTTCATTTAGAGTTAATATTATGATTAAAATCTAACCCTAACTTGATTACAAATTTATCTTAATCCTAACCCTGTAATTGAATCTAAAAGAAAAAAATATATGTTAGATTGTTAAAATAAAATAAAAATTATATTTATACATCTAAAATAAAAATTATAAATTGATATAATAATATTATAAATTATATAATATATTATATTATATATTTTAATATAATGTTTATATATTATATATTAAAAATATAATGTTATAAATATATATAATATTTTTTTATATAAATATAATTATATTAATATATAATTTTTATTTGAGATGTTTAAATATATTTATTACAAATCTAACATATAATTTTTATTTTAAGTGTAATATATATTTTTCTTTAAGTATAATATTGATATAATAATATTATAAATTATATAATTGTATAATATATAATATATAAATATAATTATATTAATATATAATTTTTATTTTAAGTATAATATATTTTTTCTTTAAGTATATATTTTAATATATTATATTATTATATTATATTATAATATCATAATATTACATATAATATATTGTAATAAATGTGATATATAAATATATTAGAGAAAAAAACCTAAATTTATAAATATATTATATATCACATTTATATAAATACATTATGTTATTATATTATAATATCATAATATTAGAGAAAGAAAAGAAAAATCTAAATTTATAAATATATTTTAAATATATAATTTTACAATATATATTAATATAATTATATTTATATAAAAAAATATTATATATATTTATTACATTATATTATACTTACAAGAAAAAAGCCAAATCTAAAATAAAAATAAAAATTATACAAACTTAAAAAATAAATATAAAATCCTTTTTTCATTAAAATAAAAATAAAAATTATACAAACTTAAAAAATAAATATAAAATCCTTTTTTCATTAAAAGGAGTAACTGGGCAACATGTAAAACAAAAATCCGGGAGAAATACCATGGTAATGGTTAGTTACATACCGTCAGGCATGCAAGAGGCATGGTATCCGGGATGGGCCCCATGTTTTGGGGTCGGTCAGCCTTTGCCCAAATCCATTACGGTGGGTCAAGATCCATCTAAGACATTATCCATGGCCATAGACTGCGACGGGCAGGTAATAATCAACAAGCCAGTCAGCTGCGTCTTAGTTTTGATTTTAACTTCATTCAGATTATCACGAGCAGGTCACCGTCATTCCTCCACCTCAAAATTTACCGCTAAGCTGATCAATTTCACCAAATTTCCTCCTCGTTGTTTTCACCACTTGTCAGATAATGTAAATTCAATCTATAAACTCCATCCTCGCGACGCCTTACCGTTTAGCTAAGGTAGACCCAGTAAATGGGTACCAAGAGGTGGAAGGTAAAATTAGGAAAAATTGGTTTTTTTTTACACATTTCAGAGTAATGAGATCAATTGATAGTTCATTTTGAAAATGATTTTAATATTAGTATTAATTTTTTTTATTTTTTATTATAGAATAATATTAGTATATATTTTTTTCAAATTTTATGTATTAACTATTATATTATTATATAAATATTTATTATTTATGTCATTATTTTATGTATTTATTATTATATTATTTAGATTTAAAATGAGTGTACATATTTTAATTGACTAGTGTTATACAATTGGTGTACAGATTTAAGCAGGTATTATTTTTTCAAATTTTATGTATTAACTATTATATTATTATATAAATATTTATTATTTATTAATGCTATAAGAATTCCACAATACATAATGCATAAGATTTGTTGTTTCTAGATATTTGATTGTGTTTGAGTTTTTTCATCAACGTTTCAGATCACACTCAATGATCCATCATCAAGATGATAGTTTACAGTCTTTATTATTTATGTAATTATTTTATGTATTGCAACAATTTTAAGACAAATTCTACCCTGATTGAGACAGACTGGAAACTATTTCATATTAAAATTTTAAATCAAATTCTACAATCACAGTAAAATAAAATAAAATACCAGAATTTAAATACAATTAAGAAACAAACTTAACTTAATAGACTAAATCTAACTACCAGAATATTAAGGTAACAAATAATTACTTCTTCAAACTGAAAGTCGTCATAAATAGTAAAAAAAATGATATTGAACAAAACAGATTACTTTTAATTTCGAACATAATCACTAACAAAATTGAGATTATACATAATTTAACAAAAACAGATTACATATAATTTCGAACATAATCACTAACAAAATTGACATTATATATAATTTAACAGAATTTTAACCAAATTAAAAGACTTTAATATTTCTTAACAGATTAAGTTATGTCGAAAGGCATGTTTGAGGAAGACCCACTGGTAAGTCACATGTTTGCACCAAACAATACAAACAGCCTGAATAATTTCCAACTTCAAGAAAGACTATATATACCACAACAAATTAGGCTATTTGCAAAGTAAGCCATAGTGTAGTCCTGCACCAAGACAACCATGGAGGTGTTTAGTGAAGTTTTACTGTGGGTACTTTCATGGCTCTATTTGTTCATGGATTTAGATATCTTATGAGGAAAAACAGAAAGCTTCCTCCTGGACCTTCTGGATGGCCTATTCTAGGCTGCTTGCCTCTATTTGGTTCAATGCCTCATGTCACTTTGACAACCCTGTCAAAGAAATATGGGCCAATTTTGTATTTGAAGTTGGACACAAATAAAATAGTGGTGGCTAACACACCTGCTGCTGCAAAGGCCTTTTTAAAGACACTGGATATCAATTTCTCCAACAGGGCTGGCAACGCAGGAGCTAGGTCTATCTGGGCTACAACTCTCAAGACATGGTGTGGGCACCTTATGGTGGCAGATGGAAGATGCTGAGAAAGGTTTGTAAATCAGCCTTTTATTTTCTGATCCATTGTCATTGTTAGCAATTCAGTTTTGTTAACTCTTTTGATTAAAGATGCCAAAAGTTCAACACACTTTTCCATAACAGCAACAACTAACTATTTTAGATCAACCTGTGCTTTGTTATCTTCTTTCACTTGTGCAATCAGTTTTATCTGTTTCCACTCAGTACTGTTGGATCTATTCTTATTAGTTATCATTCATGATCAGAAAAACCAAAACGAATTATTGCATGTCAAGCAACCAAGATTCCTTACATGTTTCAGGACTGTCTTAGTTAGCAAAGGTCACTCGTTGTTCTAAGTCTTACTTGATCTATATGAACTGTAACTCAACAACCATCCAGATAAGAGATGAGATCTGTAGACTCTACATTTATATCTATTAGTTTAGTTTCTCAATAGATTTTACTTCCCCATTTAGAGGAACTCATTTTGCAGGGGTGATTAGACAGGTCTGCATGATGCTAATCTGGCAACAATGTTGACCAGAAGATGGACAAGATGCACAATGCCGTGGATATTCCGATTAAAATTATCGACCAAACTGTAAAAAGGGTACGCTGACATATTTAGAAATGGTACCCGTTGTAGATTTGACAGTATCCACCATGTATGCTATGCCGAATGAAAGACAAGCATACCTCCGATTAAAGCCTGCAAGTGGACTATGACAGTGTCGTAACTCTGATTAGGGCAGAAAATTAAATATGCTGATGTGAAGGATTGAAGGCCGGACTGCAGAAGTACTCGCGGATGACTGTTGACGACGACAAGACCAATAGCGGCGGGGAAAGTAGAAAAAATAGGGTGAAATGATGGACGGCAAAGAATCGTTTTAATGTCAACCAAGCCCTATCCTGCGTTTTGGACCGTTGATAGGCAAAATGAGCTCTGAAAGCTCATATAGGACACGCCTTCGGCGTAATAAAGATATTATTTATTTTTAATAAAATCATGAAATTTGTATGTTTGAAATAGTTGTTTATGTTGTTTTCAAATGAGTAATGATTAATTATTATTTTTTAAATAATTATGAAAATATAAAGAATACAATGTGTTTTATGTCTATATTTAATTTTTTTTATAAGTATTTATTTTAAATATTTTTATTTATTAATAAATTATTAATTTTACAATATAATTTTTTGGAAAAGCTAGTAAATTTTTTTGCTAAGTTAAAATGATTAAATATCTTTTTTATAAGATAAGTCATATAATTTGTAAAATGATGTCAAATTTTCAATTTTTAAATATTTAAAATGATTACAAGTTATTATGTTCATATTTCAATGTGTATTTTAATTAAACATTAACATATAAAACTACATTAAATAAATGATAATTGGTGAATAAAGTTGGAAACTTAAAAATATGTTGATTGTATATCTCTACAAGTCTTTTTTTTTTCTAATTCAATTTTAATTACAAAACATATCTAGGAAGAATATAATTGAATGAAATATTTGTAATTAATCCACGATCAAACTAAAAATGAAAAATATTATTTTGTTTCATGCTTAGAGTAATTTTACATTACATTTATTAAAAAATAAGATTTATTAATTTATTAGTCAAAATTAATTTTTAATTGTTAAATAATAAATTCGATTATATTTTAAAATAGTTAATAAAGAGTTGTTTTTTATGATTTTGAAATTGTCAAAAAATTAAAAAATTGATAGAAAAATAAATATAAATAACAATTACTTAAACAATATATGATAATTGAAAAATCAATAAGTAAAACTAGAATTTTAATGGTGTTCTTTATGTTTTTGAATATCTAAATAATTTTAAATTTATTTTATTAAACAAAATTGAAATCTTTAAACTAATTGTGCATGGGAAATTTGAAAATTGATTGCAAAATTGACCTATTTTTATTTTTTCTAATCTTATAGTTTTATAGTTTATTTTCAAAATATTGTTATTTATTCATCTTTGCTCTTATTCCTTGTATCTTAAGTTGTTGCTATTTAAGTGGTCATATATTTTTGCTCATTCACTATTATATTTAGTTGCATTTTTTATTATTTTTTTTTATGTTTTTTCTCATTTTTTTATGGTTATTTATTTTCCTTTTTCTAATTTGTTCCTCTATCCTTGTGCTTCCTTCCCCTCTCTTTTTCCTCTCTCTTTTTATCTAGTGTTAGTTGCAATCAATCATTTTTTCTCCTCTTGTAGCTATACAACTAAGATTTAGTGGTATTCCATATTTCACCAAAATTTATTCTATGCTTATCTAGGGAGTGCCACAGAATGCTTAATGCAATTTAAATTAAGATGTTTATAATAAATAAATTCTAAACAATTTTATGCAAATGAAATGATTATGCATTGATGAATAGACGCTTTGACGATGAATGTCGGGTCAAAGCTGGGGCTTTTTGGTGGTTTTATTCCGGTCCAAAATTCAATCTCAGTGAAGCTTAAAGATGAAACTGTCAACGAAATTGAGGAGACTGCTGCTGACCTCTCTGCTCTTGGAGTGATTTGTCGTTTTAAAGGTTTTTGGCCCAGCCTCCCTCTTTTGCACTCTTGGATTACTTCTGAATGGATGCCTTTTATTTCGGGTAAAGTTCAAATCTTTCCTATGGCTAAAGGTTTTTTTGTGGCAAAATTTGATAATGCTCAAGACAGAAATGTTATTCTGTGTGACAAATTTTTTAGTTGGGAAGACAAGTTTTTGCTGATGGTGAAACCTTGGCATTCTGACTTCAACCCTGTTTCTGAAACATTTAACAAATTCCCAATTTGGGTACGATTACCTAATCTCCCCCTTCATCTCTGGATTGTCTCTCTTCTGGAGGAAGTGGGTGATGCTCTTGGAGATTTTCTGATGGTGGATGAAGAATCTACTGACGTTCTTCATTCCACCTTTGCTCGCATATTAGTCGATTTAAATGTTTCAAAAGGGTTACCTGCGGAGATCTTTCTCAATTCTTCTAAAGGCTCTTGGATCCAATCTTTGGATTATGAAGGAATTCCTTTCCGGTGTAGGAGATGCTTCTAAACCGGACATGCTGCTGCAAATTGTGGTTTTGGAAAAAACACTAAGACATCTACTTGGTGGAAAGGGGCTTCTCAACAACATTATACTGTTGAGAAGAATGCTGATCAAAATAAGAGTTTCTCTGAGGTGGTTGCATCGGAACCACCGGACCTTGGAACCCCCCCTCTGGTCATCTCTTCTGGTGAGGTTGTTAAGACAACCCCTATTGCGCCTTTGGCTGCCTCTCCGGATGATAGTGCCTTGGCTGGTCATCCCAGCAGCTTCTCTGATAAGTCTCAATCTTTACAAAGTAGTCATGAGGACAATCCTAAGTGTAAGGTTGTTGGATTTCCTCCTCATGAAAATATAATGATGGGGTGGCATAATATGGCTTCGCAGGTGGAAGAAGGATGGATTACTGTCAAGGGTAAAAAAGATAAATCTTTACGGCCTTCTTTCGATATGACTCTTCGTTCCCACAAGAAAAGTGCTAATTGTAATTCTTGATGGTTCTTGTTTGGGTGCTGGTCTTTTGTTGGCTGCAGGCTGTCCTTTCTGCAGCCTGACTTTTCTTGTTGTAAAGGGTTACAGATCCCTTCAAAATCTGTTTTTTTCCTATTATCAAAAACAAATCGTAAACAACTTAATGCAAATAAAAATGATTATGAAACGATAAAAAGATGCTTAGAATAAAAAATCCTAAACAACATAATGGTATTTTGATAGAGAAATGGTCACATGTTATTATAAGACAATCATATATCTAGCTATGACTACCATCATGAAAAGTAAGATTGCAAGAAATAAATAACATATTATTTATAATTCAACCATTCTAAAATGAATATACATTCAAATTTAAATGTTTAAATCTTGAAAACATGCACATACAAAAAAAAAAATGTTGTATATTGATTTTTAGTCATCATAGAAAGTAAGATTGCAAGAAATAAATCTATAACATGTTATTATTTATAATTCAACCATTCTAATGTGCATATACATTCAAATTTAAATGTTGAAAGTTGAAAGTTGGAAAACATGCACATAAGGAAAAATTATATTGTATATCAATTTTTTATATATAAAAGCCTAGAATAATTCTCTACACATACGAAATTGGCATTGATACCAACTCAAAATATTTTTTACAAAACGTTGCATATAGGTCATCTCAAGCTCCATATGCCATCTCAAGATCTATATGCAATGTGGATGTTGAATAACTACACATTAAATCCTAATAGTTCAATTGATCCTATGTCTCAGGTTAGTCCTAAACTTATGGTGGATCATCAAAATCTAGCCTTCTCATGCCACTTGATGGATGCAAAATTGACTGCACAAGAACAAGTCAAACCACATTTTAATTAGCTCAATAGTAAATAAATTAGGCCACCAAATTTTTTTTATCTAATATAATTTAGAAATTTCAAATTACCATATTGTTACCATATCTACTTTGCATTACATCCATTGTTGAAGCTTCTTGGTTAAGATCAATAGAAAATGGTAACATATGTTGTTGGATATTTTGTTGATCATCTAAAGCCACAATAATATGCACATTTAACACATCAACTTAGACAAAAATTAATTTACAAATTAAAGACATAAAATTGATAGAAGTGTGTTCTATAATTTCTATACCATCTCCACTTTGCATTGTATCTATTGTTGTTATTTGGTTGAGATCAAAAGAAAAAGGTAGCATAAGATCTCTATTGTTTTGTTGATCCCTTGAATCTGCAATGACATGCCCATTTAACACATCAACATAGATAA
Source organism: Sequoia sempervirens (assembly GCA_007258455.2). Lineage (NCBI taxonomy): Eukaryota > Viridiplantae > Streptophyta > Pinopsida > Cupressales > Cupressaceae > Sequoia > Sequoia sempervirens. Next base: position 15,066 of record VDFB02135673.1, on the reverse strand, counting down.
AATTTTCAAGTGTAAAATTGCATTATGTAATTAATATAAATAATGGTAAATTTATTAAGTATAAAATTAATAAATACATTTGATATTTAAAAAATTACCATCTATAAGTTGTATTTCATTTGTTATTGTTTGATTTGGATCAATAGAGAAAGTTAATTGAGGTTGTCGAGTACTTTCTTGATCATCCAAACTTACAATGACATATATTTAACATATAAAATAGAAACAAGAAGTATTATTATGCAAATTACTAAAATGCCTATGAATAAATGTACTCACTGTGTTGTTGCATGATAACAACTCTTTCTTCTTCTATTGCAATGCCTAAGCAATTTATGACCTTTTTTTTCTTTTTCTTTCTACATCCTATAGAGGGGAATCGAAAATTTCCATACTCCTCAGTTGTTTCATTCAAGTCTTCAGAGATGGCATTGTCTCTTTGATGAATTGAACGATGTTTGCACATTTTGCTTGGACTGAACCAAGGTGATATGCGTCTCGTAGACATGTTCTCTAATCCAAGGATTGATGTAAATTTGGAAGAGGAAGGAAAAGATGTATCAATATCTTTTCTCAATCACTCAATACATTGACTAAATTTATTTTTTTCATCTTCGCTAGTTGGTAGATTTTGGAGCAGATGTTTTAAATAATCAATGGAATTTTGAAAGTTATCATTCGAAACATCACACAATTTTTGGCCATCTGTAATACAAATATAAACGATTAAATCTAAAAATATTTTAAAATATCTTAATATTTCATTATAAAACGTATACATTGAAACTTACCTGTTCTTTGGTCTTCACCAATGACAACCCCAAGCACATCTTGATCTTCTATTTGATTACAACCATCTATAATTGAATTAAGATTTAATTAATTTTGAGAACCATAAAAAATAAAGTAATATTTAATTGTAAAGACCGTGTCGACATTATCGATGGTATTATTTTTGTTACTAAAACTCCCTTTGACATTGTCATCATCATCAAGCAATGGAGTAACACCATCTATAATTTAATGAGATTAATTTAGTTAGTTTTGAGGAATAATATAATAATCATTTAACATATAAATATTAAACTTAACTCTCAAATAACCCTTACCAACAACTTGATCTTGCTCATTATTTTTGTTTCTCTTTAGAAGATCTAAAATATTTAACACATGTTTACACATGTTTCCCTTCTTTGCCCACTGACAATCACACACATGTAAATCTGGTCCAAATTTTCTAACAAGATACCATTTTGTTGGAACTGTTTGGCTTCTTATCTGGTACGTGTTAGGAAGGAGATCATATGGATGGCAATCTGTATCTGGTATTTTTTTTGACCTCTCTAATGTAGTTATGTAATATCTTTCTTTTTTGAAGTTAGTCAGAAACCCTAATAATTGCAAATATCTTTTATTTTTATAGAATGGCTCTACCCTATGAAGAAGTGCATGGATAAGCCAATCCATTCTTCTTGTGCATCTTTTTGAACGATCATTTAAATAGTGACTCTTGATGTGGAAGTGATACGACTCTATGGAAGCATTGGTTTCTTGATTTGCATGAGGAAAAATTCTATAGTTTTTTGCCCACATCGCTATACAAACAATCATAAACTTCATCTTAGTATAAATAAAAACAAGTTAAATGATGTAAATGCATAAAAACCATAATGAATAATTTAATAGGCTTACCAATACGAGTCTCATCATGACACCAAGTTTTTTGAAAGTAATCAATAAATTTCTTCTCCTCTTTGAATTCCTCCATGAATTTTTTTATCAGGTGAGCAATGATGTCTTCATTATCACTCATTGCATACATTATCTCACCCAATCTATCAAACATCTTAGTTCCAACATCCTTATTATGGACATACCTGGATTATAAAATATAATATCAAACTATGAGGTTCAAACATGTAATGTTCGATTGTTTCACATATTTTAATTAAAGATTGATTTACTTGTATACATTCTTCAACCATGCCCTACGTACATGCCAAATACATAAAAGTACTCGGCAATCAAAAGATAATCTACATGTTACATTATAAAAGCTCATAAGTAGTGCATTCTAAAATAATTAATTGTTACATTATAAAATCTCATAAGTATCATTCTAAAAAGTAAAAATAAAAGATTAAGGCCAATAAAAATCTGATTGCTTCAATCTCAGCACTAGCATCGTATGTCATAAATGCATTGACATTCGAATTTGCTTTACATTGTTTCCCTCTTTTACAAACTTCCGTCAACCATTCATTTATATCCTCAACTTTATCTCTTGAGGATATGGCCCATGCAACAGGTATACCAACCTCTTGTTCATTGAATACAAGCAAAGTATATAACTGGTACTATACATGAAAAAACCATTGATAAATTATTATATGTTTAAGAGAATAAATTAATGATGTTATTAAGAACTATAAACACAATTAGCATTTTTTTACTTACACCATATTTATTTGTCGAGAATGTGGAGTCCATTGCAATAATTGAGTTATGTGAATGCTTCACCATCATTTCTCGCATCCATGGTGTTTGGATTCCTATGATAAATGGAATATTTTCCACATTATCTGGTCTTTTATAGTAAAAGAAGTTATCTTTCTCCTCTACATGCCACATGCTTACACTTTTTGCATCATCTTCGTTCTTTTGGGATCGAAGTAAGCGTACTCTTTTCCATGCATTCAAAACATCTTTTCTCAACAAACATGTGTCCCTCTTATTCATCAACTAAATAAAACCATAGTCTAAATAATGTTGTTCACATATTGTGTCAATCCCCACCCCCATTAGCAATAAGGATTCAATATACGATTTACATTCATTTGACAACCTTGGTGCAACACTGCTCCTTGGATCACCAGAAGGGTCATCTTTTCCATGGAAAAATTCACCATTAGCATCACAATGACTGAAATCATTATATGTAATAATTGCAACATTTGGTCTACCATACATAACCTTAACAAGAAAGTGGGTTTGGCAACCCCTTTTTTGGATAAACCTTCGTTTCCTTTTCTTGGTTTTAGGTTTATTTCTATTATCCTCGGGCCAAAAGCACACCAATACCTATTTACACACACACACACATATATATATATATATTAATTAATTAATATATCAATTAGAAAATATAATTTCTTACATGCATAAATTATATTAAATCTATGCAAACCTTGAGTACATCATGGTTGTGTGGTCTGTAGGATGTATCAAATTGGGCTCTTTATGCATTTTGCGTACAAATGTTGTCTCTGTAGAATCCTTCTCCTTTGACAAAATGAGGGAGTCTTTCAAGAGGGATTGCAACACATATGTCTATCTCACCATTTTCATCTCCAATAGGTGTCCATTCAAGGTCAACACTTGAGAAATGATTTCCTTGATTAGGAATGCCTTACACATCTAGATGAAGTTTTGATTGCCATTTTTTTGGCTTGCCCATTCTGAATAATATTAAGATGATTAGTGGACCTCTATCTTGTTCAAATATGTCAAAAGAACTATATATTTTTTTCTAATTATTCTATGACCTATACTTATCTTTACCTTAGTGTTCACACTTTCGTTTGGGGTTTAAAATAATATATGAATAAAGTTCAATGACCTATTACAAATGAGTCTATAAATCATTGGGATAATGTCATACAAACCAATTTTCCAATAATATAATATAAACAAACATAAACCAATAATATAAATAAACATGGGAATTTTTGTGCTCTAAGAGAGGTAATTTATTTTTCCAATAAATGTATTTCATTTTCACCAAACCAATAATAATTCTTACTACATTAGCCTCATGTAGGGAATCATTGGCACAATGACCAAGGACAACTTATTTAAAAGATATTTGAGAGGGATCCAAAGATCCATGTGTGTTATCTGTGAACCTATAGCCCAAAAAACAATAAAAAATAGGAATAAAATAGGAAACCCCAATCTAAAAAAACTTACTTTTTTCAATGCAAGGTTGAATTTTAACTTGGAAAAAATAAATATAAACACTTGACTTATTTATGTGTAATTTTAAAATGAAAATTATGTTCATTTCTTCATTTTTATCCTTTCTTTAGTGTTAGTGGCTACACATACAAACCTATGGTATACATATAAACTATTTTATAGTTAAATTCCCTCTTCTTGGATTATTAGCATAGATTTATTTGAATCTTCACTTTTTTTCTTAATTTTATTTTTAGGATGTAGTTTATGATGAATTTTCCAAAACTTTAAATGAGCATGTCCATCTATTTTTGTAATGGCTAAGATGATTAGTTGTGTCTTTTCCTTCTCTATTTTGTACAAGAGTATTTTATTTCTTAACTTTCTCATTATTTTGTAATTTTAACCTTCACACTAAAGGACTTATCATCATATATATTTTTCTCCTCCTCTACATAAATTCTTGAACTCATGTCTCATCCAATTCATTGGGATTGTTGATACCCATCCTCCTCAAGATGTGATAATGGAGACCTCCAAGATACATTTTCAACATATCTTGCTCATCCAATTCCATGTCATTTTGCATAGATTTCCTCTTAAACTCCATTTGGTGTAATCCTTCATACTTTGACCACTTTGTTTCTTGTAACATATCCTCTCTTTTTTATCAATTTTATATCTAATAGGATAAATATTTCTATGAATTAATCCTAACTACTTACTATGATATTATTCATCTTTCCACAATTTACAATAAAATTCCCCAACCATACAACATGATACTCTTTTATTTTGTGGAATGCAATTGAATATTTTTATGCCACATTTACTTTATGCACATTAAAATAGACTTATATTTTTTCAATCCATGAATTTAATGGTTCAAGATTAATTTGTTCATCAAAAGTATCTATTTCTACTTTAGTTCCTACATTAAATGGAATTTTTATTTTTTCCTTCTTATTTTTGTATGGTTTGTTCAATAAATACTATGCATTTTTTCTCACTCCCCACTCTTCCTTAATACCAAGTTTTTTTTTAAGATCTTTTACCAACATAAGATTGTTCTTGTATCATTTTAACTTTTTTCCTTTATATGAACTCTTTTTGTCTTGATATAATCTCTTTTTATTAGATAACCCACTAAAAGTTCTTTATTATTCCATTCATATAGATTTATAATGCAATTAATTGTGCATTCATTTTTTTATGTTAGAATTTTGTGCTCTCATAGTTACTATTATAGACAAACTTTCACAAACCACTAAGATCAAATTGCTCTAATTCTAAAATTAATTTGTAAATCATTATAATTTTATAATTTAAGATCACAAAATTATTTCTACTTATAATTACTCAGATCAAATGAATTTTAATAAAAGATAATGAAATATAGAACATCAAATATATAAAAAATAATTGTATAGTAATAGTCATGAAAACTCAAATAACTCATTATTTTATCCTAAAAATCTCGTGAGGGGAAAGCTAGGCCATGTGTTAGTGATAATTTCCCTAAACTACCTTTTTTCATTACATAGGAAAGTACTTGAATAGAGGTGAAATAATGGTTTTCATCTAATTTTTGTAAATGGGCCAATACCTTACTTTTAATGTTTGTTCACTAGATCCTTTCATATCAAACATGAAGAAAATTATTCACATCTTTTAATTTAGATCTAACAAATAAATAAAAAATGTTTTACTTTAGCATACATGACTCACTATATCTCACTTGCATGTTAAAGTGGGGGTAAAATATAGAGATACAAAGCATCGCCCCAAATTATAGTATTTGTCATATATACATCTTAGTGTCTTAATGTTCAAGAATTTATTATCTTAATTATATTCATAGTTGGGAAATTGTTTATTTGTATTGAAAACTACAAAGGTTTCTTACTTGAAAATGAGTTGTCAAAATTAACTAGGACCTCAACTTTGTGGCAATTTTACAAGAGGACACATAAACACATAATGAGATAGGAAAAAATAATATGTTTTAGAAAGCTACAATGAGTGCTACATATATGTAATTTTTAATTTATTTTTTATGTATTAGCTTCATTTGATAAAAAAAATGGTGTGAAATGATCAATTTTGATTAATAAAACTGATGTATGAGACTAAACAATATATTTGACATGTAAACCTGTGTTGGTTAAACATTCTATGTAGCTTGGGGGACTATGATACTACATATAATTTTTAAATGACAAATATATATAGTGGTCAAAAATATTATCTAAAATGAACTTAATCATTTTTTTTTTTTCCCATAAATTTGTAAATTGATTAGTGAGACATACTATTATGCCTTAGTTGATTGGAATAGAATAGAATTACAGTGTTTGTTAAAATGTGAGTAAAAATACTTACCTACAAACAAATCGTACCACCTTAAAAATTCCACACATGATGCTTTCATAATATTTTAGCTTTTACTTTATACAATCTAAAATAAAAGTTCTTTACATTTTTAATTTAGATTAATTAAAATAAATGTAAATAGAAATAATTAATGAAATGAGTAAACAATTTTCATGTTTGTAATATAATTGAAAATATGATGCTTTCATAATATTTTAGCTTTTACTTTATACTCACATGTTGATACTTGTAAGAAAATCATGTTTTATATTAATCTAGTATAATTAAAATAAATACAAATAGTAGTTGGTAAATTATTAATAAATGAAATGATTAATAAGTGTTTCCTATTGAATAGTTTTTAATACAATGTAAAATAAAAGTTCTTTACAATTTTAATTTAGGTTAATTAAAATAATTGTAAATAGAAATAATTAATGAAATGATTAAACAATTTTCATGTTTGTAATATAATTGAAAATATAGTTGATATTAGTTAGTTAGAAGGTTAGTAAATATTGATTAATTTATTAATTTATTTGTTTTAAAATTTATAATATAAGTTTTTTAAAATTACTTATTGATTTAATTTAAAATATTTTAAGAAAACATTTGTTAACTTTTATTTGTAAGATTTTGAGATCTTCTTGATAATTATTAAATTGTCTATATTTTTATGAGATGATGTATTCTTTTAAACAAAAATCCAGTATAATATAGTTATTTGAAATTTAAGTAATATATATTTCATAAAAAAAAATTATAAATATAATATTGTTAATATAATAGAATATAAAAATACTTCATAATTTACTTATTGTTAAAAATTCGGGTGAAACTTCCAATGGCCACAAAGAGGACACAAAGTCCAAATTCTTAATTGAGAATTGCAAGATCAATCTAAATTTAAACTGTGTATTATCTCCTGGAAATTTCTAATTTAGCAAGATCAATCTAAATTTAAACCTAATTTTCTAATTTATGCATCTTGCGGGCAAAGGTAAGGCTTCCATTGTTTATTAACTAGCATGCATATATTAAATATTAATATATATAAAATATACCGAGAGTTATCCTTTTCAAGGTGCCTATTTTCATCATTTTTTCTCAGTGCAATAGGCCCCTCATAATGATAACTCTCGATGTATTTTTTATATATTAATATTTAATATATGTATGCTAGTTTAATAGATTTTATTTTATCAATGTGTGCACATATACCTCTACTTCCGCATTCATTTGTTTAATTTTTCACTGTATTTTTACAATCATTTTCTATGTGAATATTAGATCAATCTCATAACTATTTTATTAAATACATTTCAACTTCAATTTTATAAAAAATTATTAAATACAAAAATTATTCAATTATCAACTTCCTCTAGCTTTGAGTAGCTTAACCAACAAAACTTTCATAAATTTTAAGAAATTAATTTTTTAGACGTTGCTCCTATTCTTCAAATTAAAGTAGTTTAATCCCCAAAATATAATATAATGTGTTGTTTTAAATGCACAATGATAACTTAAAATAGAGGAAAAAACACATTTGAAACTTTCTATAATAATCATTGGAGTAAAGATTAGTTAAAATATGTGATTTTTCTTTAATATATACTTTCTATTTAAATAAAAAATGTAAGATTTAAAAGATTGTTTATGCTGCATTGATAGAAATGAATGTTGTTGAATGTATTATTTGACCATTTTCTTAATCAAGAGTGTTTAGTTAGAATGTATTTTGACTCCCAAATTAATACACTAAGTTTTAAAGGGCATACAACTTGGATTTATTATCAAAATTAATACACTAAGTTTTAAAGTCTTGGTCTACATCGAAAGTTAGAAGTAATATTTTCACATTAAAGCTGTGGAAATTCTCTTGGTAAAGGCTGTAGATAATTTCTATTATGGAAAAGCTAAATGTTATTTGAATGTGCATACAATATTTAGGCATAGATGAATTGGCAAATTTACAATTGTTTTCAAGCTTTATCATGCGGTTAAAATAGAAATACAAATATCTATACAACAAAGAAAAACAATCCCGTTGTATTTTCCACAAAGAAGGTTGCTTACACCAGATTTTGAGGCTGAATATCTAGAATTCAATGCAATTCCAACTGATCTTTTAAAATGGAAGAGTACCCTAGATTAATTTATTTTATTTAATTTGGTAAACTTTTAACTTGGATGCCAAATAATTTTTGTTCTTTCCTTTTCCTTATCTCTCCAACCTAATCAATTAAAATGAAAAATGGGCACTCTTTAACAACCAATATTTGGCCACAGTTTATTGCCTAACGCTTATGAAAATTAATAATTTTCCTCAAAATCTTGCCAGCCAGCCAAATCGTAAAATTTTTCCAATAACGCAACTGCTTTTTTATTTACACGGGTAGAATCACTATTATTTACACGAGTTCTAGTGAATTGAAAAATTTATATCAGCCAAACAAAAGATTAATAAGCTTGAGCAATTTATAAAAGTGAGCCAAAAAACCTGGTGCTACGCTGTTCGTTTATTTAAAGCAGCTACTGGTCGCTCTGTGTATGAATCTCCTCTGAATTCCGTCTCTTGTTATCTGCATAACACAAACATAAGACTCAATTTCATTGCAAACATGATGTTTTTTTAAATGGGTTCAGAACAATTGCATATATAATTCATCAGCCAAACCTTGAGAGCGTTGACCGTTAACCAATTGGGCACTGCGCAAACAGAAAGATGTTTGGAACGAGAGCTGTTTGAGGAAGGGAAGCAGAACTCAAAACTGCAGCAAACTCCTTCTCTACCGCGGGAAATTTAAGGGAGACTGCAAATTCAATTTAGCGGGAAATTGTGAAAGTAGTTGACAATTAATACTGATACATTAATATTGATCAACTTGGTGGAGGCTGGCGGTGGAGGACGGCAGACCTGGGCCCACTTGCTTTCCTTGGCGGCAGCCTACAAACGGGTGTTAAAATCAAAACTTCCTGGCACAGCGGCTGACAGTTCTACCGTACGAGTCCATGGCCATGGATGGATGTGGCTGCCGATGGATGCCAGCCCCCTTACCATGTCCTTTTGGCAACGTCTATCCAGCCCCAGGAATGCACCCGGGGCATGGATGCATCATGCATGGATAGTGCTGCATCGTTTTCAGGGCGGAGCTGTACACTGAGTTTGACCGGTGGTGGCAGATACCGTGCTTTTACATGGCAACATTTGGTTATATGCTCTTTTAAACATTTTTTAACATGGCAACATTTTGTTATTTTTTTTTAAACCATTTTTTTAACACGTTATAAGACCGTTTTGATTTTTTAAAAGGAGTCTAGTTAAATGATTGTTATATTTATTTTAAATTATTTATTTTATATATTTATTTTATTTATTTTTTAATATTTTAAAATAAATTTAACATATTTATTTTACATATTTATTTTTTATTTATTTAAAATATGAAATAAAAATTAATTGATATGTAAAACTTTTTTTAGTGTAAATTATAAACTGTAAAACATAATATATAATATAAAGCATTAAGTTAAATGTTGAATTTTAAATCTAATAAAAAAAATTATTCTTTAAATGTTATACAATATATTATATATAATTTAAAAAATAATATATCAATTAAATGTAAAGTAGATAGTAATGAAAATAATAATTAAAAATAAATAAATAAATAATAAACTTATTAAGTTAATATACATTTAAATAAATATTATTACAAAATTGTAATATTAATTAAATATCAACCTAAAAAATATAATTATTATATTAAAACAATATTAAACATTATTAATCTATACAAATTTTAATTATATTATATTTTATTTGTGTTTATATTGTACTTTAATTATATTGGAAAAAATAGTATTAATGACTAGACATTATTAATGTTTAAAATAATAAAATATAAAAATATAAATTTCCACCATAAAAAAATAAAAATAAATAAAATATAATATAATTCAAAGAATATAAAAAATAGAATTAAAATTAAAATATAGAGTTTAATTTAGAATATGTAGAATTCTAATAACACAACTATTCTCTCAATATATAGTAGTATATTTTATATATATTTACAAAATAAGACATTAATTAAAATTAAATTGTTCAATATATTTAATATATTAACACCTGACAATAATGTATTTCTAATATAATAATGCCTAACAATTGTTAAAAAATATATATTAATTAAGATTAAATTGTTCAATATATTTGTAATATAGATTTAATTAAATTCAATTTTTAAAAAACATTAATAATGTCTAGTAATTAATTACATAATTTTGACTATTTTTTCAAATACAATTAAAGTACAAATGTAAACATAAATAAAATATAATATAATTAAAATTTGTATAGATTAATAATGTTAGTATTGTTTTAATATAACAATTATATTTTTTAGGTTGATATTTAATTAATATTACAATCTTGTAATACTTTTTTATTTAAATATATATTAACTTAATAAGTTTATTATTTATTTATTTATTTTTAATTATTATTTTCATTACTATCTATTTTGTATTTAATTGATTTTTATTTTTTAAATTATATATAAAATATATTTTTTAACATTTAAAGAATAGTTTCCTCATTAGATTTAAAATTCAACATTTAACTTAATGTTTTATATTATATATTATGTTTTACAGTTTATAATTTACACTAAATTTTTTTTTACATATCAATTAATTTTTATTTCATATTTTAAATAAATAAAAAATAAATAATTTAAAATAAATATGTTAAATTTATGTTTTAGGAAGTAGGTGTTGGGAGTGACTAAGTTAAAGTGGTATTTTTTTTATTGGTAATATTGATAGAAGAAGAAGATATTCTAAAGGTCTTTCTTGAAGCTACTTGTCAATTGGAGTTATCTTCCACTATTGTTAAAAAAAATCAAAGTGACTAAGTCAAAGTGATTTTTGGGTGACTAAGTTTTACAGTTCTTAGATAAAGCTTGGGATTAGGATTAAATTGAGGTTAGGGTTAGGATTCTTAAATAAAGCTTGGGGTTAGAATAAGGGTTCCATTTAGGGTTAGGGTTCAATAAGGGACAATTATAGTTAGGGTTAGACTTATGGTGTTCAAATATAGGGTCAAGGTTATAATTATGATCAGTGTTTGAAATAGTGTTATAGGTAAGGTTAGATTTCAATTAGGATTGGGGTTAGGGTGTTCAACTAAGGTTAGGATTATAATTATGATTAGTGTTAAAATTAGTATTATAGTTAGGATTGAACTTTTAATTAGGATTATGGTTAGGGTTTACTTAGGTTTAGGGTTCTAGGAAAAAGCTTTAGGTTAGAATTAAATTAAAGTTAGGGTTACCTCAGATAAAGCTTGGGGTTAGAATAAGGGTTCCAATTAGGGTTTGGTTTTAATTAGTTTACAGTTAAATTAGGATTCTAAGACTTAGGTTTCATTAACATTCAAGTTAAAAAAGTCTTGAATTTTGATTAGGCTTAGGGTTTATGTTCTAGGGTAAAGCTTGGGGTTAGTGTTTATATTCAATTATGGTAAGAATTAGGATTGTATTTCAATTAAAGTTAGTGTTAGGTTAGGGTTAGCAATTATGGTTTATGATTAAGGTTTGGTTGGAGTTAGGGGTAGAGTTAGGGAATTGGGGCTTAGTTAGTGTTAGGGTTATCTCGAGTTAAATTAGTGATAATTAGGGTTTAATTATGTTTCAGATTTAATTAAGATTAGGTTTAGGGTACAACTGGTATATGTGATAAAGTTTTGGGTTAGGGTTATGGTTGGGGTTGGAGCGAGGGTTGGGGCTACAATTCACCTAGAGTTAGGATTATAATTACGATTAACGTTATGATTAAAATTTAATTAGGATTTAACTAGGGTTATGGTTAGGGGTTATGTTCAATTAGGGTAATCGTTTAACTAGGGTTAGGATTAGGGTTCAATTAGGCTTAAGGTTATAGTTAAGTTAGGGTTAGGGTTTAATTACAAATACTCTTAGGGTTTTATTAGGATTACAATTAGAGTTGGTATTGTAATTAGTAGTATGGTTTGTGTTAGAATGAATATTATGAATAGGGTTAAAATTATGGTTAGGGTTAGAATTATAATTAGGGTTGAATTTCAATTACGAGGAGTAGGGTTAGGTTTAAGGTTAGGATTACAACTCAACTAGGGTAAGGGTTAGACTTAGGATTCTAAGATAGAACTTGTGATTCAAATTAAGGTGAAGCTTTAGGGTTTAATTAGGTTTTGGGTTCTAAATTTAAAAATAATTGAAATAAGGAATTATTTTATAACATATATCTATACATTTACTAATTTAAATAGCATTCTAACATTAAAAAATAAAAAGAAATAATTTGTGATAACTCTCTGTGTATTTTATATATATTATTAATTAATATATGTATGCTAGTTTAAATAAAGACAAGCTCTTAATAAAATTACAAATAAAATAATAATTGAAAGAAAAGTGTAAGCACTTAAAAGTAAATCAAAACGTTTCTATGATTCAATTTTATGTCACTTTTAAAATTTATTAAGAGTAGAAATTTTTTTTTACAGTAAGCATATAAACAATTTAAATAAGAGAATAATCGCTAAACATTAAATTAATTAAAATTATGAAGATTAAATTTAAATTATTCTTCAAAAATTATTAAACATATTATAGCAATGTAATATTTTAGTAAACATATAAATAAATTATATAAAAAGATAAACATTAAATACAATTTAAATTGACAATCATAAAAATTATTTTAAAAAGATTATAAATTTATAATAAAATAATGTTATTTAAAAAAAATATATATTAACTGTAAATACAAATACAATTCAAATAAAAAGTATTCAAAAAAATTAAATTATTTTTAAAAAATTATTAAATATAAAATATAATTTTAAAAACTGAAAAATACTAAAAATACAAATACATTCAAATAAAATTTATTAAAAATTTAAATTATTTTTTAAAAAATGATTAAATATATATTTTTTGAAATATAAATGTTTAATTACAATAAAAAGATATAAACACAAACAATTTTTTTTTTTTTATTAAAATTAAATTTAAAATGACTTCTAAATTATTTAGAGAACAAAACTTACTATTCCTAACTTTATTAAAAAAAAATTTTTATGAAGGCCGCTTCTCATGAATTTGTTATTTCACAGGGACTGACGAGACAAGCCAACCGTAGTATTCAAATCTCAATGACATTAATTCCGTTTCCGTTGTACGAGACTGTTAAATTCTTCGCCCACTGTACGAAATGCATGGATGGGCATGCAGCGGCACATCCATGCCCCGGTGCATTCCTGGGGCTGGATAGCCACTGCCTGTCCTTTTGGGCACTGTCTATCCAGCCCCAAGAATGCACCCAGCATGGATGCATGGGCATGGATGCTTCCCATCTCCGTAATCCAGCGGTGAAGGCCGTACAACTGTAGTTCACAGCTTTTGTCAGACAATTTACCCACGCCTACATTATCATAAATGATAACTGTTTTTTATTTTTTATCATACACATTTTTCGGTTAAAGATTCCGGGCAGAAGTAATTTTTAAAAGAAAATATAAAGGAAAATGGAAGTTTGTCAAAGTTTTTAAACGAATTAAAATATATTTGATTTGTTATTGATAAATAAATTTTATATAAAGATATTATATATAAAAATAAATTATATATTAAAGTATATTATATAGTATTTTAATTTATTAAAATAAATTTGATTTTTTACTTTAAATAATATATTTATATTTATATAAACATGTTATATAAAATTTTATATTATGTTATACAATATAATATAATATTATGTTAGGTTGTGTGTTATATATGTATTATATTTTTATACTAACATTTATTAAATAAATGTACACACAATATTAAAATCCTCTAAAAATTGTTTCTATTAATTTAATTTAAATATTGATATTTTGATGTATTTAATATAATTTGATATTATAAGTTTTAATAAAAAAATAAATAAATTTTTAATTGGAAAGATAATAAATCAAGAAATAATGTATCTAAATTCATCTCATAACTAATTAACTCAATAGTGGTGATAATGTAAACACTTGAATAAATATAATAATTTAATATTGATATCTCTTTAGATAACTATATTATGTTAGTCTTTTGATATTTTAAATTTTTTATTTTTGATCTCTACAAGGTTTTTATTTGAAATATTTTATTAATATAAATGTATTGTTAGTTATTGAAAAAATAACTAACATTTTATTCAAACAATTTATATTAAAAAAAGTTAAAACTTATTTTTATCAAAATTTCTTATATTAATTTATATAATAATATAAATATTTGATATCTTTATGTAAATTAATATAAATATTAATTTTATTCAAAGAATTTATATTAAAAAAATTAATATTATTAATTTATACATTAAATATTAAATAATTTTATCTTAAAATGTATACTTTAAGTTGAAGTAATTTATCTAAATATAAATATATTGTTAGTTATTAAAAAAATAACTAACATTTTATCCAAACAATTTATATTGAAAAAAAAGTTATAACTTATTTTTATCAAAAAAATTAATATTAATTTATATAAAGATATAAACATTTGATATCTTTATATAAATGGAATTCAAAAGAGGGATTTACATCTTTATTTTTACTTTCTTACTTATACCAATGTTTTCTTCGGTTTTTTCTTTTGATTTTGTTTTTAGATTTTATCTTTATTTTTTGATTTGTATTTCTTTATTTTT
>VDFB02135672.1:0-16136 GCA_007258455.2 Sequoia sempervirens | reverse complement strand
TTTATGCAAGCCTGGTAGCATCACATCTAGGGATGCTTGCAAGGTGGTATTTGAGACGATTGATGCCTCCACGATATACATTTTTACACTTAATGCAATACACTGATCCAGTTTCTGGTCCTTCATATGCATATTTCCAAGCAGGATCTCTAGCTCTTGTTGGACAAGTGCCTACATATTCCCCACTCCCAGGCACGGATGGGGCTGTGGTAGGGGTAGAAGCGGATTCAAAAGCCATTATCAATTAACCTACACACACAAAAGTGAAAGCACAACTTGTTAGTTTTTTTATAGAAAATTTTAAAACAAGCTAAATTAGATTAAATCAATATAGATTACTTTAAATTAGTAAACTCTAAACTAATCTAAGATTCTAAACTTTTTCATTAAAAAAATTGGATTAAAAAAAGAAATTAATAAACTAGGATTACAAAAAAATGTAAAAAAAATGTAAAAATCAGAAAATTACTTTAAATTAGTAACTATAATGTCCCCTTCTCAATTGTGATCAATTCAGTTGACCGTTGGCCTATTCCGGGGACTCATAGGCTACTTGGAGGGTGAAAATTAGGGTTTCCCATTTCTGGGGAGGTTGTTGCTTGAAGTTTGGAGATTGGATTGCGGATTCTTTTTGGGTCTTCAGAGAGCTTTGCAGTAGTATAGCTTGCATGGTGATCCGAGCAACTTCAGGAATTTGCTATTTTTAGTAAATTCCATTTCTGGCAGTGGTCCTGTTGGCTTCAGTGTAGTTGGCTCTCTTCTTCAGCCAGTTCAGTTGGTATTTTGATTTTTGGCCTTTGGATGCATTTTCTGGAGAGATAAGTTGAGTTGATTTAAATAATGTTATATTTTAATGTTATGTTTTAATGTTAACCCCTTGGCCTAGCTTAATGACTTAAAGTTGTTCTGGAAAAGGGAATTTCAAGGGTGGACGCCTCATCAGGAGGTGATGAAATATTTTCTAAATGTCAAAATTATGCTTGGAGAAATGGGACGGCTATTTGAGGGAAAGGCTATTTTAAATTAGAAAGTCAAATATTGCCTTGGAAAATGGACGCCATCTTTGGAGGGAGAAGAAAGCAAATTCAAATTTGAAAATTGGGCACCTTCTTGAAGCTTCTAGAAGTTTCCTCTCAAGTCTATAAAGCAAGCCTCTGCTCTTCATTTGGGATCTCTTGTCTACCATATCGTTATGTTGCTGGATTATTTTCAGGCACACACTTCAAGGAAAACATACCTTCTAGCATTGGCTCATCTTCTTGCTTGAGAGATAGCAACTAGTTGAGATAATAGTTTGTAATGGAGTCCTTTACATTTGTAGTTGGGTTTCTTGCATTTGTAGTTTAGTTTTTAGCATGTTAGTGAAGTTTTGGTGTTGCTGGTTTCATATAGCTGACTGTAAGTTTCATTCACAAATCAAAAAATAAAAATATTATCATTCTGGGCATTGCAGATTTGTGTTTCTTGGTTAGGGGCGACCCTTTGCTCCAAGTTTCAGATTTTTTGATCAAGAATTGAATTTATGCTAAGCAAGTCGCCCTTCCTAGGGCCGTACCACTTCAAGCAGCATTGTGAATTGTGCTAGGAATTAAATAAAGGGTTGTGTGTGAGTTTTGATCATTGGGAAAGGGGCACCATCATTCCTAGGGACTAGTGCATTCAGTTTCATGCATTTTGGGGGAGTGTGGAGTGACTTATGAGCATTTTAGCGCATTCTAAGGTTGCTGGTTGCCATATTTTAGCTGCTGGTCTATCATATGAGAATTAGGAAAATCATCATTTGGGTTGGGATTGAGTACTGGAGGTCATATTAAGCATTTGAGAGATAGTATTTACAATTGCAGCTGGTTATGTTTCACTAATGCAGTATACTTGCAGGATATTATCTTTATTGTAAGGCTGTAGAGTAGTACTGTCAGTCAATGTTATTATCTTACGAAGTCATTGTACTTTCTAGTTGCAAAAACTCATGGATCCTCTGACCATATGCTTGCCACTTCTTGGCGCATTTCTTGGTTAGAGTTACTTTCCAATCAACTAGCTCATAGGGATCCTCTGACCATATGCTTGCCACTCCTCGTTGCATTTCTTGGTTAGATTTACTTTTAGCTCCGCATGCATAAGATCCTCTGGCCATATGCTCGTCTTTCCTAGACGCATTTCTTGGTTAGAGTTCCCTTTTAGTTCAGCATTGCATCAGATCCTCTGACCATATGCTCACACCTTGCCCAACATCGGGATCTTGGTGTACATCCTTGGTTAGAGTCCGCATCGTATTGGTTTTAGAGCTAACCTTAACGGGTGCGTGTTGCATTGCCTATTGTAATAAAAAAATAAAATAAAATTGGTCCTCTTCGTTACAGTGGTATCAGAGCCATGGTCCTGCCAACTTGTGCCCTACAGTGATCCAGTTGTCAGATGAGTGACAGTGATTGCAGATACTACACCAGAAGTCAGGCCAGAAAACGACAGTTACAGTTTCCGCCAGTGCCAGAAGCAAATACTTTTTCAGAGGCTTTGAGAGAAACAGGGAAAGCAGTAGATATTGGTAAAACATTTCAGAACATGTCTGATAGTCATAAGCAGACCATGGATGAATGGGAGGATAGGATGGAGAAGAAGTTTGATGGGATGATTTATATGATGTCCCATTTGCTTGCAAGAATGGATCAACAGGCTGCTCAGAATCATACTCCTAGTCAAAACAATGACACAGGAGAAAATAGTGGTGTCAATGGAAACAATGGCAATGGAAGAGACATGACTATTGGCAAACATGAGGCCACCTCTAGAGGATCAGCCTCTAGGCCACTCTTTCCTACATTCACTCAGAGGGAGGAACCACAAGTTGAAGCTACCATTCCTTTTGCAGATGATGCCAGGCAAGCCTACATGGAGTATGCCACTTTACCCCCTGATCTTAGAGACCAATGGTCCTTTGATCAATTCTTGAACCATAGAAACAGAAAAAATGGAGGAAGAGCTGATAACCGAGCTCCTATGGCTCCTAGAACTAACTATCAACAAGCCCTTGGGAAGGTGTCATTGGCTCATTTCGATGGAAGTGATAAGTGTTCAGCAAGGTCGTGGGTTCAGAAGCTGGACAACTACCTATCGCTAAGGCCCATGTTGGAGGAAGATGCCATAAAGTTTGCAACGTTGCATTTGGAAGGAGCTGCCCATGAGTGGTGGTACCATGGTTTGGTCACTCTTGGCCACAATCTCATTCGGACCTATGATGAGTTCACCAACAAGCGGATTAAGAGGTTCGACACTAAGGATCCTAAAGTGAAGTTTAGGGAGCTTGCACAACTGAAACAACATGGTGCGTTGGAAGCATACATTGGAGATTTCCAAAGACTTTCTGTGATGGTGCCCAACATCACTGAAAGAAGACTAGCTGTTCTATTCTCAGAAGGGTTGATGGAACCATTGAAGGGTTGGGTTAATGCATTTGACCCACCAAGTCTTGAAGAAGCCATCAAGAAAGCTAGAAGCATGGAATTGGCTGCCCCTAGGCCAAAATTTCAGTCTAAGCCTTTTTCTCATAATAGGGACAAGAAGCATGTTTCAAATCAGCATAAGAAGTTTCCACCTAAGTTAACTGATGTGGAGCGTGAGCAGCTTAGAAAGGATGGCAAGTGTTATACTTGTAAGGAACCTTGGATTAAGGGCCATAGATGCTATGGAAGAGGGCATTCTAACCATATGGAGGCCTATTCTGATTATGGATAAGAATCTGATATGTCTGATCAATAGTCTTATTTTGGGGATAGCGAGGAGGAAAGAGCCCCAGAAGAGTCCGATCATGAGCAAGGAGTTGGGGGCCCTATTTCCCAACTCTCTAGTTTCCAAAAGAATGAATCTTTCAAGGTTTGTGGTAGGATTGGTTGTCACTGTATTGTTGCCTTAATTGATACTGGGGCAACACATAATTTCATTGACGAAGGAGTGGTTGCAAAGAGAGGCCTCAAAACTGAAGAATTTGAAGGTTTCAAAGTCATGGTGGCTGATGGGTTCCTAACATGTCTATGCAGTTGGGAAACTATGAAGTCAAAGATGACTTCTATGTAGTTACTATTGGTGACACGGATGCCGTACTTGGTATTCAATGGCTACGCTCACTTGGGGAAATCTCTCTCAATCTACAAACAATGGAGCTCAAGTTTCAATCCGATGGGAAAAAGGTAGTGCTAAGGGGAATGTCCAATGGAGGTCCTTGGATTGTGTCATTCAAAAGAATGGAGAGGCTGATTCGGCATGAGCAAGTTGAGTGGGTTGGGGAATGTATGGTTCTTCCAGCTAGTCCAGTTGAAACAAAGAGGGACTATCCTCCAGATATCCAGTCTATACTCACCAAGAAGAGTAAGGTGTTCGCTGATCTATGTAATGTCCCCTTCCTAGGCAGTACAGTTATTTGTCCCCTTCCTAGGCAGTACAGTTATTTATGAGGTTAGCCTATTAGTTAGATCCTCGTAGGCTGGCAGAAGTGTTTAGAGGATCATTTGAGGCAGTTATCCAGTGTTGGGGAACATCACTCCAGCAGTTGATTCAGGTTTGGGCTTCTGCGGACACTTACAGAGTGATTTAGAGGTACTTACTATTTATAGTAAGTCAGGCAGGCAAGAGTTGCTATTTTTGGCAGGGCACCTGATTCAGTTGGTCAGCTCAGCTTCGACCCAGTTTGATGATCTGATGAGCAAACAGGAATTATTAAGGCATTTAATCATTATTAAAAGTTTATTAATTTGACTTTATAATATAAAGTCACTTTAATGAAAATAATTAAATTTAATTATTTAATGGCAAATTATAAAGTATCATTAAATACTTTATAATAAGGGATAAATTAATATTAAATGAGTATTTTAATGCTCATTTAAGAAAAGGGACGCCATTATGTAATTAATTTGCCTAAGTCATTAAATGGCGATTTAATGATATTTTAATTGCTCATTTAATAGCTTTTTGTGAAGGGGTCGACTTTTTGAGAGAGGTTATATATTTCCTTAAGGCAAATCGAACTTATTATGTTGATTATTCGAATTTGTCATTATTTCTCTCTGAGAGCATTGGGGTTTGAGAAACAAGGGTTTCTGCAGATCATCAGGTTTTGAAAAACGTTTCCTCTTTAGAATCAGGCATACTAAGACTGTGAAATACCAGTTGAAGATTGTCAACAGGGTGACTTCATTCAGAGGTTACAGTTGTGCTTATTGAGTTAGATTCAGAAAGGGTTTCAGAATAAGTTCCAAATTTATAGGAGATTGATCAGGCGCTGAAGTTATCAATATCCAGGCACAGTGTTTGAGCCGTACGATTTCTAGTCATTGCTGGTCATCATTAAACAGGCCGTACATTTCCAGCTTTGAGGCGTGTGAATGCAAGACCAAAAACGCCTTGTCTTTTTGGCATTTATTGACTTCAACTTGGTCGCCCATTCTTCCAGAGGTGTTTGGTGTCAATTCTGAAGGGGAGATTAAAACCTTCTTTGCTATTATGACTTCCAGCCTATTGTACGACTTGCTGCAATAAATTTCAGGTTCCTTCAATCATTAAATGGTTGCTTTTTTGTATGCATTTTATAGATTCATCCTTGTAATCATTTTGCAAGCAAAATAAAGTCATTTGCCATCTTTAGAAGTCGATTTTCTTAAGATTTGCAATATTTCATTTATTATATATTTTAAAATCATTCAATTCAAGAATCGCTCAAAACCTCATTGCACAAAAACCAAAAAAATCAAAAACCTTTCAAAAACCAGCAAACACAAAAATAATCTATTGCTTCTAGAATATCAGTTGGGGTTGAGAGACACCTGGTCTCTTACAATCTACCTCCTGGGCCGCCTCCTGAAAGGGGAGCTGAGCATGTCATTGAACTCAAGGAAGGGGCCAAGCCAGTCATCACAACACCATATCGGTATTTTAAGAAGCAGAAGGACGAAATTGAGAAAAACATAAAAGAACTCTTGGAAATGGCCTTCATTTGTCCAAGCAAGAGTCCCTTCACTTCAGCAGTAGTTCTTGTGAAGAAGAAGGATGGCACCATCCGCATGTGTGTGGATTACCGTGCCATGAATCAAAGCACAATAAAAAATCGGTACCCCATCCCCTGGATAGATGAGCTCATTGACGAGCTACATGGTGCCAAGTTCTTTTCAAAAATTAATTTGAGGTCAGACTACTATCAAATTCGGATGAGGGGGTCAGATGTTGAGAAGATGGCATTCAGATGCCACTATGGTCATTTCGACTTTTTAGTCATGCCATTTGGGTTGACTAATTGAAATATTCCTTAATTTTTCTCCTCAAAATTAACATTCAAATCAGCAAACTCCATTAGCTTAGTTCAAAATGTAAACCAGTTAAAGAAGATAACTCTAACTCAAGAATGTTCACCAAGATCCCACCGTATGCAGGTGATAGCATATGGTCGTGAGGATCGCTAGGCATAAAACAGCTGAAAGTACAATTCATCCGCTGCGGCGGGCATCCACAGAGTGGTGGGAATACTCCACTTATTCAGTGGGTGAGTTTACAACAATTATTAGGCAGCAAGCCAGCCTTTAAATCCACTCTCCCACTTATTAACGTGGGGGGAATACTGTCCACACAACCACTTATAACGTGGGGGGAAATTACAAACAAGATATAAGTTTATTCTAAAACTCAACCACTCAATTGTGGGAGTGTAAAACAGATATAAAATTGCAGCAAGTAAAGGAAGAGCTGTTAGTACTACTAACTAGCTTTACAAAGAATAAGAACAACTGCAAATAGAATAGATAATCTTCCAAGAACATTAAATAGTTAGAGTATCACTTCCTCTAACATTTACAATGATATAAGATGAAGAATTGAAGCTCAAACTAGCAAGTACAATTATTTAATAAGTCTGATATAGAAACAATGTTCACAAAAAATCAGACCAGCAATCTGTACATCAATGAAATACTCATAACTCTTTCAAATTACCTCCGAATGAGCTGAAACGAAGTGCAATGACTCACTAGGAGGTTGGCGCCCAATTTGCAATGATAAAATAGCATCTAAACTCAGCCATTAATTTATGCACAAATCCCAATGCTCTCCAAAAAGGTGCGGCCTCCTTGCAAGGGCGATTTTTGCTTGATAAAATCTAAAACTTGGAATTAAATTCTGATAACCTCCAAATATGGTCGCCTCTATCATAGAAATGCAATGATCAAGTACCCAGAACCAAATAAAATTCATACTAAAAGCTGTATACAAAAATCACTTTCAGCCATGATAAACCAACAACATGAAATTTGGAAAAATCTCACCAAAACTCCACAATAATGTTCAATATGTACTTCTGGATGAAGCACACTCTCAGTCCACCACCTAGGGAACCATAGTTTCAAGCCCGAAGAGTGGAGTAAATTTGCTAAGCTATCCCTTAGCCGGATTCTAGATTCATTCCAGTAGCATAACTTTGCTATTCAAAAATATGCATAATCAGCTCATCATAAAACATCAATATATAGGCTTTAGTTGGCAAATGAAGCAACAAAAGACTCTTCAAATTCCAAGAAGTTGAATCACTTCAACTTCCAAGAGGGATGCCACCTTTTAGCAATTTACTTTTTGAAATATTAAAATATCATTCAACTTCCCCTTTAGGCGTCCATTTCCATATTGCAACAATAAAGCATTTATTAAATAATTAAATGCTCACTTGACCCCTCAATGTCCCCTTCTTTAAAACAACTTGAAGTCATCAAGCCTAGGTGTGGGGTACAACTTCAAGACATGAAAATTTACTAAGTCTGAAACTCAATCCAAGGAGATAACCAAATACAATGCCCAAGCTGCAACTGATGAATTGCTAAAAATAGCAAACTGACAAATGCCAAACTGAACCAAGTTGATGATGATGCTTCTACCAAAAATGAACTTACTAAAAATAGCAAATGCCAAAAATAGTAAGTTAACTTCAAAATCAACAGAAAGCCAAACTGACCAACCAAACTGAACTGCAACTGATTGAGCTGCTGCTAGAATAATACTGCCCAAAGATAAACTTACCAAAAATAGCAAACTGCTATAAATAGTAAGTTTGCAAAACCTCATCTGTACGCCAACTGAGCAGTAAACAAAACTTACTAAAAATAGTAAGTGTTTCCAAATATCATTTGAGCACAAACCGGGCAGCCATCATGACTTGCTATAAATAGTAAGTGCCCAGAAAGGATGTCAGAATCAGATGCATGTTACATCACCCTAGAGGTCTCTGAAAACCCAAAAAAACCTAGAAACCTTTTACATGCAAACCCTCGAAAAAGCATCTGAAAGAGGAAACCCTAATTTTTTGCTTCAGCTTAGCCTACGGATTTCCGGAAATAGGCTAAATCCAATTGAAGAGCGTAGGGCTAAAATGGGAACATTTACACTAGTGCTCCTGCCACTTTCCAGTCTTGTATGAACAGTCTTTTAGAAGTAGTTGAGGAAGTTTGTGTTGATCTTTTTTGATGATATCCTCATCTTCAGCAAGACGTGGGAAGAACATCTCAAGCACTTGGAGGAAGTGCTTAGCATCTTGGAATTAGAGAGCTTGTTTGCCAAAGAATCCAAATGTGAATTTGGAATGAAAGAGTTGCTCTACATTGGTCACATAATCAGTGCTGATGGGGTGAAAGTTGATCCTGAAAAGATCAAGGTGATAGTTGATTGGCCACCTCCAGAGAACTTGACTCATCTGAAAGGGTTCTTGGGTTTTTGTGGGTTTTACCGAAGGTTTGTGAAGGGCTACTCTCAAAGTGCTGCTCCTTTTACTGACCTCACTAAAAAGGGAGCTTTCTTTTGTCAGAAAAGGCCTAAAGTGTTTTTGACAAATTCAAGAAGATCATGAGTTATTGTCCGGTTTTGGCCATACCGGATTTTTCCAAGCCTTTCGAGCTGCAATGTGATGCATCAGGAGGTGTTGGTGCTGTTTTGATGCAGGATAAACATCCCATTGTGTTTGAAAACAAAAAATTAAGAGGTGTTGAAAGGACTTACTCCATCTATGACAAAGAAATGCTTGCAATCATGCATGCATTAGCTAAGTTCAGACAATATTTGGTAGGGAGCAAGGTCGTTGTCAAGACTGATCACAATAGTCTCAAGCACTTTATGCATCAAAAGGACTTGAACGAAAGACAACAAAAGTGGGTTAGTAAGTTTCAAGCTTACGATTTTGATATTGAGTATGTCAAGGGGAAAAACAACATTGTGGCGGATGCACTATCTTGAAGGCCTCATTTGAGCTCATTGTGTGAGCTTACTGCTGATTGGAAGGAGATGTTGCTTGCCGATTATGCCAAAAATCAGTTTGCAACCATCATCATTGAAGGTACTTTTCAAGGTACAAAGTGGTTGATGGTTTGATACACTACAAAGGAAGAATCTTTTTGGTGGCCAATTCTAAGCTCAAAAAGAAGATTTTGATGACATTCTATGACATCCCACTTGCTGGTCATCAAGGTTATTTCAAGACATATAGGCAGATTTGGGAGAGGTTTTCTTGGAAAGGGTTGAAAGAGGAAGTCCAACGCTACATCAAGGAGTGTCCCACTTGCCAGATGAACAAAAATGAGCATTCTCTTCCAGCTGGTCTGCTGCAACCTCTTTCCATTCCCAACCAAAAATGGGAAAGCATATCAATGGACTTCATCACTGGGTTGCCAAAAGTTCAAGGCAAAGATTGTATCTATGTTGTAGTGGACAGATTAACAAAGTTTGCTCAGTTTTTTGCCATCACTAGCTCCTTTTCAACAACTCAAGTTGCAGATTTGTTTTTTCATGAAGTGTTTAGATTGCATGGGTTGCAGAAAAACATTGTGAGTGATAGGGACAGCAAGTTCCGAAGCACTTTTTTGGCAAGAAGTCTTCAGGATGAGTGGTATGGTGCTCACTCCAAGCACTAGTTATCACCCTCAAACTGATGGACAAACAGAGATAGTGACCAAGTGGTTGGAAGGCTATCTTAGAAACTATGTCTCGGAGCAGCAAAGGGCATGGGTGAAATGGCTTCACCTAGGGGAGTATTGCTACAATTCATCATTCCACATGTCAATAAGGATGTCTCCATTCATGGCTCTCTATGGTTATGAGGCTCCTAGCTTTGCTGATTTGGTGTTTGGTGATAGCAAAACCCCTCAAGCCAAGGATTTGTTGCAGCAAAGTCAAGATATTTTGAAGTCCTCGAAGAACAACATTCAAATAGCACAAAATCAACAAAAGATGTACGCTAATCAGCAGCGTGTTGAGGGTTCATTTGAGGTTGGAGATATGGTTTATCTTCGACTTCAGCCTTATAGACAGTCTACTCTCAAGAAGAGTGGAGCTGAGAAGTTCAAACCTCGCTTCTATGGGCCATTCAAAGTCATCAGAAAGGTTGGAGCAGTGGCTTATGAGTTGGAGCTACCATCGAGTAGCAAGGTTCACAATGTCTACCATGTGTCTCGCCTCAAGAAGGCACTTGGACACAATGTTGTTGGTTCATCACATTGGTTCATCACAGTTGCCTCCCTTAGACGAAGAAGGACAGCTGATTTTGATTCCAGAGGAGATTATTAATTCCAGAGAGCATTCTTTGAGAAGAAGAACAATCAAAGAATACTTGGTGAAGTGGAAGAACTTACCTCTAGAGGATGCAACTTGGGAGAATGAGGAGATTCTGCAGCATCCAAACTTGTGATTGCTTGAGGGCAAGCAATCTTGGGGAGTGTTGTGACCTTTTCACACATCACCCCATTCAAAATGGGGACCCCCTAATTTTTGCTCCATTCGGGTCTTTTGGCTTTGGTTTTTGGGTTTGTCTCTCTCTGTCGGTTCTTTTGTCTGATGATGTACTTACCATTTGACCTAGATTTGAATTTTGGCTAAGTCCGGAGGGCTTTTGGACGCACTAGGTTTACATTCTTCTACAACTTTTGAGGGTCAAATTGAGTTACATCAAATTGAGCTTAACACTTACAGATCCTTCAAAATGTACCCTTTGAATTTTCACCGATTCCATGCTTTTATTTTAGTAAGCGCTAATTAGTTCGCTTGATATTTTCAACTCACAATTGCAATCGCACTTAGAATACTGTGAGCTACCCGCTTGCAAAATTTGAGCCTAAAATCTTATTAACTTGCTATTTTTAGTAGTTCTGCCTTCGAGGGCTATTTTTAGGGTTTGCATGCAGGATTTCTCAGTGCATGTCAACATAGTCTTTCTGGGTTTTCCGAGAGCTTCGCAACGGGGTAACATGCAAGCAGAGTTGATCACTTTTCCGGAACTTGCTATTTTTAGCCAATGCTCACATACATCATTTTTCCGGTTTTCTAAGACTTCTCGCAAAGCAGTAACATGCAACTCATCCGATGTTTAACTGGTCATCACTTCTTTTTCAACAATACTATTTTTAGTGTGTTCACTTCAGAAGGCCAACACTTCAATCAATTTAATCCATGACATGCAATTTAAACGGAGTTGAAATCTGGAGGGTCATTTGAGGCACATGCAAGACGCACTAGGCTCTACCTTCCCACTCCAAAATGAGGGCAAATGCTGTACCTAAAACTAAGGTAACCTATCAATGATCAACATCTTCGAGGAGTCCAATTGCAAATTTGAAGGCATCAGAGCACTTGCTATTTTATAGTAAGCTCCCAAATGCCATAAAT
The DNA here is from genome assembly GCA_007258455.2 of Sequoia sempervirens. Lineage (NCBI taxonomy): Eukaryota > Viridiplantae > Streptophyta > Pinopsida > Cupressales > Cupressaceae > Sequoia > Sequoia sempervirens. The sequence goes on along the minus strand of VDFB02135672.1, from coordinate 4,457 downwards.
AGTGTCAACATCGTGTGAATGGCACCCATCGATGAGGGTCACGCATATCTCAAATTTCAAGTCAAACAAAATCGCGGTGAGGGTTCAAAATCAAGCACTTACTATTTTTACCGCACTCCGCAAGAGAACGAAGCTCCTAAATGAAGGCTAAACACAACATTCTCACAGTATAAGATTCACCACGACCCCGTTCTAAAGTTTCTCGAGCACCATTCCGAGTAAATTACTATTTTTAGTAAGTTGCTAGAAATAGCAGGTATAGGCAGGCATCGGACGCCGACAACTCAATCACATCACGAGGTTTGAGATAAAGTGAAAATCAAGCTTTTTGGAGCTAGAAATCAGCTTAAAATGCAAAAGTTGAGAAACTTTCTAAAAATAGAAAGCTAGGGCAAGCTAGGGGCAACGTGAACAAACCACTTCAAATCAGACGAAACCCATGAAAATTCACTAAGTCTGAGAAATTTGAAGTCCAGCATGTGAAATGCGCCTTAGCTACTTGAGGATGATGAAAATTCTTCTAAGTACTCGAAATTGGAAGTAGGCATGGTGAAATGCGCCCTTGGAGTTGAAGGTTTTTGAAATTTTTTCTAAGGCATCAAGATTTGAAGCTACCCATGTGAAATGTGCCTCACCTTGCATGAAGACTTGAAAAAGTTTCTAACTCCTCAAAATTGGAAGTAGGCATGGTGAAATGCGCCCTTGAGAAGAAAAAGAGACTTGAAATTTCACTAAGGCATAAAAAAATGGAAGCTTGATGCCTCATATGCGCCTTTGCTAACTAGAGGGTAAGGAAATTCACTAAGTATGGAAAATTTGAAGTACACCCCTCCATGTGAGAGGGTGGAAATTTCACCAAGTGTTATAAACTTGAAGCTGACCCCCTGGGATGCGCCTGGACTTGTGGAAAGAGTTAGAGAAATATCCTAAGGCGTTAAAACTTGAAGCATACACCCCTGTATGCGCCTTGATCCTGAGGAGAGACATGGAAATTTTGCTAAGTGTTTTAAACTTAAAGCTACTACCCTCATATGCGCCCAACCTAGGGAGGGGTCATTCAAATGTTCTAAGTATTGTAAACTCAAAGCTTGACCCTCTATTTGTGCCCAAGAACATTGAGAAGAAGCTAAGTTAAAAAGTTGACTAAGTGTTGACAAATGAAAGTTACTACCCCCATTTGTGCCTAACTCAAGAGTTGAAGCTGGAGATAAGATACCTTGTGTGCGCCTAAGAGGCTGGAGATTGACATAAATTTCACTAAGTTGAAAGCTCCAGGGGTCATACGCGCCCAGCTAAGAGAGGAGGTTTTGAAAATATTCTAAGGTGTTGGAATTAAGAGCTTGCTACCCTATGTGCGCCTTAACTTGATGAAAGAGAGCTGAAAAGTTTCTAAGGCGTGTGAATTTGAAGCTTGACCTCCTATATGCGCCTTGGGAAGGAGAGGAGTTAGAATTTATTCTAAGGCGTCGAAGTTTTATAAGCTGGAAATAAAGACCCCTAGAATGCACCCTTGGAAGGAGAAATTTCCTAAGTGTGAAAAAACTGAAAGCTCATGGGTGGATATGCGCCTTGGTTAAAAGGGAGAATGAGGAAATTTTCAAAATGTTGAAATTGAAAGTATGACCCTTTGTGTGCGCCCCAGGAGGATTTTGATAAGAGAAATTTTATCAAGGTGTATAAACTCAAAGTATGAAGGCTAAGATGCGCCCTTGAGGATGGAGATAATTTGAAAATTTATCTAAGGCGTATAAACTTAAAGTGAGACCCCCTATGTGCGCCTAAGGTAAAGAGGGTGAATTAAATATTCTAAGTGGTTGCAAATTGAAAGCTCACCCATAGAAATGCGCCTTGGCTGGAGAAGCTAAGTTGAAAAGTTGACTAAGTGTTGACAAATGAAAGTTAGACCCCTTGATTGTGCCTAGAGGTTTGAAGCTGGGGGAATTATTTTATGATTGGAAACTCAAAGCTGGAGAAGTCATTTGCGCCTAGACTAGGGAATGAAGTGAAATATTCTAAGCGTGGGGAATTAAATGATAAATGCGCCTAAGCTTGTGATGGATTTTTCTTATGCGTTGGAAATAAAATGAAATTTGTTCTAAACAAATAAAACGCCCCAGGCTGGAAGTCAATTAAAATTTAATTAAAATTATTTCCTAAGGTTAAAAAAATCAAATGTCCCCCCTTTTGGTTAGACACATGGAATTTTGAAGTTGAGAAATATTTAAGGGGGGAAATATTTAAAAAAAATGCTTTGGAAGGAAAATAATTTTGCCTGGTGATTTTAAAGTGCTGGAGCTCGCGAGTGATGAAATTTTTCTAGATGAAATATGGATTTTTCTAAGGCGTTGGCGAGGGAAATAAAATTTTCTCAAGTGAAATAAAAAGGCGTTGAGATTAAATTTTAATAAAAAAATACGCCATTATTTAAAGATGAGATGAATTTTTATGCTGGAGTAATTTTAATAAATTTCTCAAAAATACTTCAGTCAACTAAAAGTGACTTGCAGTCAAGGGGGGAAATTTTAAATTTTCGAACGAGGAAAGAATCTCCAATAATAGCAAATTTCTATGACGACTCTATGACAGCTGAGAATATTCTCTCCTGAATGCCTGCCTTCAGTTATATAAACTCAGAAGCTTTTCATTTTTCTTCGCAAATTGCAAAGTTGAAAATTGTGCTGAAGCTGAAAGTGATTGCTGAAGTGAGTGAGAAATTTCTGAGTTGAGAGAATTATTTTCCTAAGTGTTGAAGTTGAGAGTGCTGAAGTTGAAGTAAGTGAGTGCTGAGAAGAAGAAATTCTGAAGTAAGAGTGCTGAGCTTGATTTTTCGAAGTGCTGAAAGTGGTATTGCTGAGAGTTGCTGAAGCTCGAAGTTTAAATTTCGGTGTTACATTTCTCGAGGTTTGGAGTTGGTGATTTAATGCTGAAGATTTTTATTTGTGAAGCTAACCCATCTTGCCAGCCATCTCGCAACAATTTATTTTCTAAGTTGGAATTGTAATTCTTGAATTTTTATTTTGTAGATGGCTGAAGTTCGAAGAGGAGATGCTGCCGGAACAAGCAAGGCTGCAGCCAGAGCTGGAAATGTTGAGGCTGGCAAGGAGAATGCCTCCAGGCAGGCGATAATCAAACAGCTGAAGAAGTCATTCATCCCTGAATCAAAGTTTGTGTCAAAGCTGGGAGGTTTGACTGATACTAACTTGGGATCATTCAACCTCGAAGCATTCAAAAGAAGAATATACGGGCAAGGTGGTTATCCTCCATCGGTGACTTCGCACAATATTGTGAGGAGTGGAATGTATGCAGCTGCTGGTTTTCCACCAGCAATTCAATGTTCAGAGTTTATGATGGAATGTGCAAACTGCTATAGGTCAGACCATCGGACAATTGTTTCTCCAAATGGCATGTTGCTGGCCAACTTCGCACCTGAGGCTATTGGTGAAGCGTTTGGGATTCGAGCAATGGACGAAATGTTGTACGGGTTGTTGGCATAACAACTAACACCTCTGGAGTAAGAGTTGCTACGAACAGCCTATGTACGCTACGCAATGAGTGTTCTTCAAATTAGGAGGGGCAGCTCCCTCGTTGTGCTTTACAAAAATACCTGCAAAGGGAAATAAACTAAACTAATTCCCCGCCTTTTGTTTCAGCTTCAGAGGTACAAGGCTTTCTTGAAAATTCATATATCGCTGCAGCTGAGAATTTTCTCTCGGGTTTCAAGAATTCACTAACTACAATCCACTTAATAACTTTAAATTCTATCCAAATTCTCAAGAAAATGAGCATGAGAAAACGATAAGGTTATGGACACGCACATAAACGTGTTTAGATTCTTCACTTGAAGGCAAGGTGGTAACTATCATCTCAATCGGGAATAAGCGACAATAAAATAGTGATTTTAAGAATTTACCATGATAATCTTATGAAACCTTATGTGGCATAACACTTGATTATAATAGTAAAGACTCGCAAAACAGATTTATCATCACAATCTTATGAAACCCTATGTGGCATAACACTCGATTAAAATGATAAAAGATTCACAAAACAGATTTATCTAAACTAAGGGAAGTATTTACCATGATAACCTTATGGAACCCTATGTGGCATAACACTTGATCATAACAGTAAAGACTTCACAAAACAGATTTATCATCACAATCTCACAAAACCCTATGTGGCATAACGCTTGATCAATAATGACAAAAGATTCACAAGACAGATTTATCTAAACTATGGAAAGAATCCACTATCACAATTGCATGAAACCCTATGTGGCATAACAATTAACTGTAATAGCAAAGACGCATGAACAAATACCAAAAGAGCAATATTGAGGGCAAGGTAGGCGCAGCATATATTTCTCTCTCAAGCAAAAGTTATTTACAAATGAGCAAAAGCTCTTATTTATATACACCAAGGTGTAGGGAACCCTAAAATCACCTTGAGTCATCTAC